>VZRZ01004633.1:101200-120732 GCA_013398175.1 Climacteris rufus | reverse complement strand
TTTTTTTTTTTTTGAGGGGGGATGTTACTAATGCACCTTCAGGCTTGCCAACACAAGGCAGGAAAGCCAGTCCTTTTCCACACAGACACCTTATCTACTGTAGGGAGAAGAGACGTCCCCTTGCCAACACAAAGCTAATTCACCACACCCTCACTTAAGCCCTCATCTCCTCCAACCAACACCCAACGCCCACATTACCCCTGCTCCAGGCTGTAGACTCGAATTTGAGTGGGAGCCATCTAGTCTTTAACCCATCTGAATAGGAGCCAGAAGAGCATTCATTTTTTGTGATGTGCAAGCTGCAGTGCTGGGAGAAACCTAAGTGAATGGTGGTAAAACAGCATAAAGGAGACATATGGCCAGAGTCACAGAGGTCCCAGCTGGGACCTACCGGGTGAGGGGCAGCCCGTCTTTGTTTGCATAATCTCTGCAAAGCACCTGCAGTGTTATTTCATGGACACTGGTGGTGGAAAAGTACTTGATTTCCTCTTCTTTGCTTCTCCCTTTTCACTTTTATGTAGCATCTTCTGCTCCTCAAAACCTGAGTGTCCCAAAAAGAGAAGACTGCCATCTTGCTCTAAACGCCCTGTCCTGTTGCAAGGCTGCCCCCCTCTTATTTTTAACACAAGTGCCGAACCTCAGAAGGGTACACGTTTTTTAGGAAGACCCTTCCTGAAGCCCCAAAGAGCTCAGAAAGCCCAGAGAAAAGATCACAGAGTGTTTTATCACTGAGAAACATGAAGAAGGCTTTCAAATACAAGCCCTTCATGATGATTTCTCAGTGACTGACTTAGCCATGTGAAGCTGTAAGGTAGTACAACCCCATGTTCATCCTTTGCCCTGGTCTTCAGGCAGGAGTGGTCCCAACCTGTCCTGTGAAAACACCTTCTTCCTCCCCTGCAGTTCTGAGCCTTGCCCAGCTTCCTTCCAGACAAGCTCACCTGGCCTACAGCATTTTACAGAGTAGCTTACATCCTGACAAATGGAACTCTCCTGGGAACAAAGAGATCTGCTACAAGGCTGCAGACCCAGAAAAGTCTTCGGCTGCCCTGGGCAAGGTGGGTCAAGGTCTCACCCACCCTCCTGCTGCATATCCTAAATCCCCTTCTTTGAGCCAGCGCTGGGAGACCCAGAAGCACAGTGCTCCAGCCCATGCACTGGTGTGGATGCTTGTGAGGTTACAGGGAGCATGAACAACGGCAGGGGAAGGGGGCAGGGGTGGGACTTTTCCAACCAAACCCACTCTGCACCACATTTTGGTAGCTGTGAAATGCGGTTGCCAGCACGCAGAAGGAACATGCTCTTGCATGAGCCAGTAGGTTGCCCACACAGCATCTTCACCTCCTACCTGGAGATCCCCCATACCCGGCTGAGAGCAGCAAGTCTGTGCTCATCCCCACCCTGGACACAGCCCAGAGTGCCAAAGAAGAAAATTTATTTACCTGTTATAAATGTCATCATCTTCACCACCCCAGCCCCAGTAATTGTTTGGGAACCCATTGATCTTTGTGAACTGCTCTTTGCTTAAGGCAGACACACCTCCAAAATACTGATTGTAAGGCAACCTGGAAGCAGAGAAAAGAGCACATTAGAGGAGAAGAGGTGCTAGCCAAGGGGCAGCCTGCCTGCCTGAAAAGGGCTTGCTGCTGTTCTTCATCCCAGCCCACAGAGAGCCAGCACCCACTGCAGCAGGGAGCAGCACGTGTTGTGGTACCCTGGACTCAGATGACACAGAAGGAACTGGTGGGCTCAATCCCAAATACATCTGGGAAGTATTTTGCAACTGGCAGTAGCTGCAGCCTTTTATTAAGCACTATACTGTCCTCAGAGGACAGGCTGGTGAGATGCATGTCACCTCACCGAAGGTGAATGCCGCAGGAGTGGCAAGAGCTCAGACAGACATTAGATGTGTGCAGAGCCTTCTCTTCCTGGAGCTCTACCATGCTCCTCAGGGCCTCAGAAGGAAGCCTGCAGCCCAAAACTGAGCTGGCAGTGTGACCTTGCGTACAGAAAGCCAACCAGCTCCCACTTGAAACAGTGGACAAATCACCAGGATATTTGGGACAGATGAAATTCAGACCAGGAGCACAAGGAGAGGGTCTACACAGGGATCACCAGGACCTAGTACAAATTTGTCTTTGCTTCAAGCAGAATACCCAGGGACATACACTTTTGTTTTAAGCTTCACCTAGCTGCAAGAAAGAACTACAGCTGCTGCAGTGCCTGTGGCAGTTCTGCTCCAAGCAGGGCTTGGGTCTGGAGTTAAGACATCTAGGGATCCTGCCAACACCACCAATAGTAGTACTTTAGCACTTCTGGCCACCACATGGTCATGGCCAGTTTTCAGTTCATAGTTGAGCTTTTAAACTTCCCCTTAGGGGTCTGGGACAGGGAAAAAAAAAAACAAAAACAGAATCAGAAAGGAAAAGCAAGACACGTTTTTGTTCGTGACAGCTTGCTGAACGCAAATGCATGTTGAAAGCAATTTTGCTTTTTGCTGCTCTCACGTACCAGGTTTCTCAGTGACACAAAACTAAACAGCCAAAAAAATTTCGTCTTGCTCTTAAAATAGTGTCTGATGCAGTCTTTTTAAAGCTGTACATAATTCTCACTGTGTGAGAGTGTCTCACTTTTCAGACTGGGTGGAAACACTAGCTGTCTTCCAGCTTCCAGAGTGAAACACAAGAAGGGATATGTGGGCATCTGCAAAACGAAGGGTGCTAAGCTTTTCCTCACTCTACATTTCACTTTCCAGAAGTTGTGAATTTAATAAACTGCTCAGCTGCATTTCCCCACCTTCCTCCCCTCCAGCCACCTGCTCCCTGCAGGGACGTGCATGTCAAGGCAGGCTTTTGGGAGAGACACTTTCCCATGCTTTCAATGGTGGGTGGGGATGTGTAGCACTGCGCCTGTCCTGCTAGGCTAGCAGCGATATGAGGGAAAAAGTGCTCCTCCAAAAGGCTTCTCACCGAAATCCAAATTTATCCATGGATACAGAGAGGTGCCGTGGCTGGCTGTAACATTTGTAGGTGTTCCTGTCATCCATTGGTATGAGGTCTACATCACTAAACACAAAGCAATCATAGTCATACTCTTTCAGGGCCTCTGCGAATCCTATATTCAGCAGTTTAGCACGGTTAAATTCTTCTTCTCCATCCTAATTTAAAAACAAATAAAAACAGTTAAGTGACTTAAATTTGACATTTGACATCAGCAGTTTCTTACCTGTTGCCAGATGCTGATGTTGTTGCAGAGGACTGACATGCCTGTGATGGACTGAGCTCAAGCCCAAGCACTGCCCTTGCAGCACCCAAGGAATGTTTGCAGCAGACCTCCCCCTGACCCCACATGCTGCCTGAGAGATGACGACACCTGGGACAGCTGCAAACTGTGAGGGCAGGACGAATGGCCGAGGAAAGCTCAGCCCAGCTCCCATGTCTTGGTGGGAGCCTCCAAGAGGGCAGGTTTGATACAATACTGAGTGGTTCCCATGTCCCACTCATGCACAAGCATTTCAGGATTATTTTTTCTGATAAAGGGCAAGCAGATGGGGCTTCCTGAAGCAGCAGAGAAAAGCTAAAAGAAATGAGCTACTCTGGAAGAAGGGACTCTTGCTACAGAGAGAAACACTGGCATTGCCTTAGCTTACAGCCATGACAAAGGACCATGGATCAAAACCTTGCTGTGGCCAGGATCTCAGCACCCTCTTCCTAAGCTCTGCAACAACATGGCTGTGGGACCATGTCATGGCCTTTGCTCAGCAGCAAGTGTAAGCACATGCCAGACCTGATCTGCAAACAGATGGCACTGGGAGCCGAAGTCTGATGCTCTGCAGCTCACTCCTGACCCTCTGTCAAGCCCTGGACAGCCATGCAAGCACAGGAGTAGGATGCTTCCTGGGAGGCAGGTTCAGCAGGTGGCTGTGGCACACAGCCTCAGTTACTGGATGGCAAGCCAGCAACAGCTCAACAGCTGGGTGCTGCCACTGCTGCGGTGGCACATCCCCTTCTTTGGTGCTCTTCCACCTGTCCTGAGGGCCTTGACACAAAAACAAAATCAGGAAGGCTCTCACCATGATGGCAAGGACCTGAAAAGAGCTGACACCACAGCAGGACGTATTTATCCCAGGGCAAGCGCACCTAATAAACGGTCCTGTAGAGAGCAAGGCAGGAAAATCTCCACTTTCCTCCCCAGGCAACAAGGCACCTGAGAACCTGTTTGGCCTTTTTCAGGCAACAACGTTTCAAAAGCACATGTGGATTTGAGCACAAGTACAGGCTCGCAAATTGCTGAGTACTTTTGAAAAGCAACAAGATCATACTCACAAACCCAAGAATACTAATGGTTTGAGAGTAAGGATTTTCAAGCCAAGACCCCACTTTGCAGCAGCAGCAGCAGCTTCAAACCCAAACTCTGTAAAGGGAACAGAGCAGGTACAAGGAAACTCACAGGGCATCACTCAAACAGACCGAAGTTTTTTGCCAGCCTGGAAACCAAGACTGACAAATCCTTTCTACCTTTACTCCTCCACACTCTCTGAGTACTGTCAAGCCAAAGGTCTCAGCCACTGTGCAAGCTGTCCCCCCAACCTGCACTACCCATACCCAACATGGGATGCAAATCAAGGATGGATAAAATACTGTGTACAAGTAGCAGCAGCTTAGAACATCACATCCTCCATAACATCCTCCTTTGCCTGGTTAATAAACGATCAGTTTGGGAACTGTTTAATCCAGACTGGTTAATGGATCTGGGGCTGAAGAATCAAGGCAGGTTCTTGAGACAGCCCCAAGTATCTTCCAAATGAAGGTTTTAAAATGCAAGTGTCAAACCGAAGTTTTCAAAGCATTCATTACCTGCCTCAGGCATAAATGACTTCACAGGGAGGAGTGAGCTTTCATGGAAGAGGATCTGAGCAAATTCTCAGCATCCTTACCCAAAACAAAAGGTTTCGCACAATAATAAGGTGGTGGGAGGATGATCACCATCATGCATAAAGCAAAAGCAGTGAAAACTCAAGTACAGAAAATGAAAGCAAGTGGTACAAAGAGGCTGGGGAGAGGAACCAGCTGAAGCTGTGAGATTGGAGGGTTTTATTCCCCCAGCAAAGGGGGCTGCCCAGCCCTAGCTACCTAGCACTTCTCAAGTCCCACAGCACCAAACCTAAACCTGGCTCCAAGGTTCTGAGGGGCAATCTTCCCGGTGCTGGTGTAAAGTGCAATGTGCTCACACCTCAAAGCAACTGCTGGGGCCACTCTAGGAGAGTGCCCTCATTTCACACCCTTTGGCTGCTCTTTTCCTAATGAAAGGCAAAGGGCACTTCACACCGATTTTGTTACCAGCAGAGGCCCAGTGTAATTAACCAATGCCTTCGGGTAGCTTCTAACTCTTCTGCGTGACACATGGGGATTAACAGCGCTACAAGGAGCTGCTTTTTTAAACCTCTCCCAAAAAATTTCAAAGCACAGAGAGCTTTACATAAAGAGCATGCAGGACCCTTCCTGCCACCTCACCCAAGAGGCCCTGGCAGAGCTCACTCTGGAGCCCTGCGCATGCAGAGGGATGGGACACAGGGCAAACCCTTCATGTGGGCATTGCCACTCTTCTCCCAAATGCCCACACAGCTTCACACTCCAGCGTCCAAAAGACTTCGTGGAAGGGAATCACAACCAATCCAAGAAAACAAAGAACCCTCTCCAAGCCATTTTTAGTACTTTTACAGCTAGCAGTAGCTCATGCAGCAAACTTTGCAAGGCTGTTATCAACTGTGACTGCTTTGAGGGCAGGAGGCTGGTTTTCTGTCCCAGGAGGTATGTGGGGCTTTACTGCATGTATTGAAACAAAAAAAAGACTGACAAGAAATTTCACTTTTTTTGCAGAAAGCTCTGTTTCTTTACCTAAGGCAATGTGGAAGCACTGGCGTGCCTGCAGTATCTGAGATTCAGATCTCTCAAAACTCACAAGTCTGCTGCCATCTGTAACAGATCCCTGACATTTTAGAAAATAAAAAATCCAACAAACAACAACAAAAAACAACAACAGAAAAAAACCACAAAACCAAAACAAAACAAAAAAATCCAACAAACCTAAAGTAGCTGGGAAAACTTTCTGTGCTGCCATTCCTTCTAGATAAGCACAGAGCACAGTACCCACAGGTGACCCTTGAGAAAGCTGATAAAGCAGAACTGTAAAAACCTCCATCCCTCATCTCTGCCTGGCAGCTCGTCATCCCATGGATGCTGTTATTTGTCACAAAGAAAGGATTCATTTGGACTTGCTTGGACAGAGGAGCATTAGCCTGGAGAGTGAGGCAGCACACAGGAGACTGCTGGTTTAACAATGCAGTCAAGCTCTAGACATAGCCTTCATGCTTTTCTAGGCTTTCAGCCAGAAAAGATGCAGTCCAAGCACATTTTTGCTACATTCTTTTTCCTGACAATTTTTTCCTGATGTTCTTGTCCTGAAACTTAACCCATGTCTGAGTTCAGTGCTGGCAACCAGCACCTGTTTCTGACTCCTGAATTAACTCTCTATGTCACTCCCAGCACAAACTGCTGCCTCAGTCCTGCAAGGCCTGGCATTGACTCCTGCTTGCACCTGGAGATAAATGATCAGCCTGAGCAGAAGAATATACAGGCTTTTTTACTTCCCATCCCTTACCTCAGCTGAATCTGGTTTGCTCAGCCAGACCCACCAAAGGATGGTACTTTTTCCTTAGTGCTAGACAGAAAAAATTGAGGGTTTTGGAACTGTTATTCAAGCTAAAGGGGTTGCAAACCAGCGAGAAGTCACCTGTCCTGACTTTGTCTTGCCTCCCACATCTATGTAGGAGGCAGCTCTGTGATTCCTCCTGCAGACAACACATATGACCTGTGGCTGCATTTCTCTCACAGGGATCCTATACTCATGAAGTCTCAGGGAGGTAATGGTGAGGAGATATGTTTCTGCCCAGCTAGGGGAGAGCCCTCACCTCCAGTTGGAGCTTGCGAGCTAAGTCAGGGATACACCAATACAGCCTGAACCACACACACAATGTCCATGGCAAAGTCCTCCAGTGGACTTCAGCAGGTAGAAACCCATTTCCAGAACCACAGAGAGATATCAGGAGACATTTTGGTGTTTCTCTGTGAAAGGGTGTTTTGAGGCCTCAGCACAATTACACTGGGCAGTGGGCAAGAGCAGCCACAGTGGAAACTTGCCTCCCCCTCCCCCCTACCACTGCAGGGGTAAGCAGGAGCAGAGCACAATTGCCTCCTTTGCCCACATACCTGATACTTCCTGCAAAGTAACATGAGTAAGAGCAATGCCCCAGACGCTCCACACTCACACACACACCCCTCTCTGCAAAACTGCTACTGAGACACTGCAAATAGCACCAGGGGCCAGTGGAAAATGGTTGAACAACTGCCCAGTTTTCAGGGAATTGGCTAAGTCTCCCCTTTCCCAGAGTTTAGGCTGTCTGCATGGGCATTTGCATGGGCTGAAATGCAGTGAGAAAATGAATTTCTAGACCTGAGCATGTGTGTGGCACATGGTGTGGCAGTGGCCACGGGTGCTGGAGAGCACCTGGATAACGGTGGGAGCTGCGGGAGGCGCTGCAAGCTTGTCACTTGTGCAGCATCGATGGGCGCTGGGCAGAGCCTGCCCAGCCACATAGCCTCACCTCAGATTTATCTGAAAAATCCTACAGTGACTACTCCACACATCGGGTTTGGGTTTTTCTAGGGCTGGACTGCGCAAGCTGAAACACGGTATGTATTTTCCACTGGCTCCTGTTACATGCCAGACTTTTTACAAACATCATCCCCCTGACTTCAGCCAAGTCCTACTCGGAGGCATTCAGACACACAAGAACAGCATGGTGGAGACACAGTGGACTCGTGACAGAAATACATTGTGCTGAAAGGAAGAAGTTGGACATTACCAGTGCAGCAGTAGCAGGGCTCAGCACTTCTCTTTCTTTCTATGAGATGCGGAGCACAGAAGAGCATGTAGGCAGCGTGTAAGAACCAGATCACACAGTAATTCTCCTTGCTTCAGTGACTGCTTTGATATAGACAGGATTAACAAGTAAAGGTAATATTTCCCCACTAGAAGGAAAAATAAAATAAAAAAAAGGAGGGCAGATGCAAAGGGAAGGACAGACAAGAAAAAGAGAAAAGCAATTGTCAAGACAGCAGAGAAATAAGACAGTTTTCCTACTGTACTTCTGACAGAATTAATACATTTTCTGCATCTCTCTGTGTTCAGTGTTCCCACTCATCCTTGAGAAATGCATCCAATGGGTTTACTACAAGTGACCACTCCACCTCTTCCAGACACAGCTTACTAGAGGCATGCAGAAGGAGAATGTTTATTTTACAAATCAAGTAGTCTTACTTCCTAACCTACATCTGCTGGATGTGCCCAGGGCATATATACCCTGTGTACTGCATTTCACTCTCACTCAAACTGTGCCCAGGGGATGCACCTGAGAAAAAGCATTTGCTTCAATAACTTTTGTGAGGGTTAACTGTAAAGCACACAGCCCCAGTGCTGGAGAAGAGGATCAGAGAAGAGGAGTAGCCAGCAACACAGGGCAATGCAAGCCAGCATGCACCATCGCAGCAGCAGCAGGAACTACAACCAGGCTTCAGACACTGCCTGCCTTTATGGGCACCAGCACTGCTTTCCTCACCCTGGAACACCACAGATGGGGAACCACCACCCCCAGCTGCACTGCCAGCTCCTCACCATGGAGGTGCTGCTCTCCCTCAAGCAATGCCCCCAGACCACGGGCAGGCAGCTCTCACAGCTGGCAGATGAGCTACACCTGGCCGGGAAAGCAGCAGCCCCCATCGCAGGAGCACTGCTGGAAGCCACACCACACCCTTGCTTCCAAGGCATGCTCAGAGCAGGGCGGCAGCACCCTGCCGCCTGCATCCCCTGCACCCCTGCAATCACTGGGGTCCACGGCTTAGCCCACCCTGTGCCACCAGCCACTCACGCAGGCAGATGCTGCGCACGAGGAAGCACAGCCCAAAGGATGCAGGGCTGTGGCTGGCCCTGCGCTTCTGCACTGCAGTGGCACCGGCTGCTCCTTGCATTGCACAGGGTCTCCTCACAGGGCTCAGTTTTAGGGCACAGCACAGTGCCAGTCCACACACTGCAGAAATGCCGTGTGTCCTCAGCAGTGTGGCTGCAAGGCCACAAGCACAGTCAGACACAGACATCAGACCATCCTGGCTGCTGTGCTTGGGAACTACCACTAATTGCCCACAAATCTCTGGTGTCCCAGTCTCTGGTACTCTGGAAATAAGGAAAGTAAGAGAAATGGTAGTAGTGGAGTATCTCTTGAGATAGGTCTCCATTTCCTTCAACTCTGTGATGAAATTCATTGCTTGGATGACCATATTAAATATTCATGGTGTTTGATATGCCCAAACACATCAGCTGATCCAAGCAGAAGTTTAAGGAGTTAACATTTAAACATTTAAAGAATGTTGTTTCACCTAAGTTTTTACTGAGCTAACAGGATATAAATACATATGCAAGAGAGAACTGCAGTGGGACTGTGCAGCCGGTGGTCTCTGCTGGGCCTCTCAGAACTGCATCTGCCCTTTCACCCCGCAGCCTGTACAAACGCCAGCACATTTTAAGCCTTTCCAAGGCTGAACAACACTCACTCACTTAAACACCATTATGCTATAAATTAAGACAGCTTGTCTTGAGTGAAACATGCATTTTTATGCCTTTTTTTAAAGGCAGATTGAAGGCCTCAAGAAAAAAAAACCAAACCACAATCTCTGCTTGTTTCTTTTCTGTTCTATTCACCTGAAGACAACCACTTACCTGCTCCACTGCCATAGCTTTGCTTGCTCCATCCTGACACTTTGTGCACTAACATGAACAGAAGGGGCTTGATAAAGTGAAATCCTTCCAGTTTATGGCACATCCACTACCAATTAGGCATTAATGCCAGCTTGTCACCTCAAAAATCTCTGCATGCAATTCCTGCAGCAGTTGGGAAAAAAAGACATTTGGAAAGAAGCACTAAATTGGCTTGTGCTATTAGGAATTCTTTTCCTCCTCACCAAGTGGTTTCTTTAAGCAGAAGCTCTTTAGAGTGAATTGTACCTGAGAAGAAGAGGGCATTGCAGGTTTTCCATCAAAAGCATTGAAGCAAAATTTTCCTTCCTTTTTTTTTTTTTTAAGCATCCTTATCCCCACCTGTCAGCCCACTGCTGTTACAAGTAAAGCAACCATTCCTCTGTTTCAAGGGGCATGGGCACTGTTTTGACAGCTGTATAAAGGCTTGTCT
This sequence comes from Climacteris rufus, assembly GCA_013398175.1. NCBI lineage: Eukaryota > Metazoa > Chordata > Aves > Passeriformes > Climacteridae > Climacteris > Climacteris rufus. Next base: position 110,432 of record VZRZ01004633.1, on the reverse strand, counting down.
CTTTAGCATCTTACCTGGTTGATAACATATACTCCATAATCTAGTTGCTGCCTTTGGAGGATTGGGTGCAGGTAATAGAGCCAGTACTTCAAGTGCTCCTCTCGGTTCCTGAACGGTATGATTATTGCTACTTTCTGAAGTGCTATACAATCCTTTGGAGCAAAACGACCTCCTGCTTTGACCTCTGAGTTTATTCTTGCCACTTCTTCCAGGTTTACAGGCTGGGAAAACTCCACACGTAGTGCACCAACTGGAAGAGAGGCATAACATGAAACAAATTAACACACACCATCTATTTCTCTGAGCATACATCTTTACACGCATTTGGGTTTTGGTTTGGTTTGGTTTTTAACAAATAGAGCTTTTGATCCCAACGCAATCCCAGCAGTGCTTGGAGATGTCAAAGCTTGGACCATGCACACCCAAAGCAACCTCACACCACCATTCAGAGCAAACCCACAAACACTGTGGCCTCTTGGTAGCAGAGCCCAATCCCATCACTGATGCTAAAATGAGTCCTGCAAATCCCACCATCTGGGGCAAGCCAACAGCTGTGCTGCCACTACCATATACACCACAAAAGCAGCCTCAAGCGTTGCCCTCTGTGCTCTCACTCACCTCCTGCAGCCCAAGAGTTGAGTACTTCAAAAATAGTTCTGCTCTTCTACTGACAAAATTAGCTAAGGCTAGCCACATGCAAAGTGAATAAAATCCCCTTCCTGATCTTTTTCCTTAGAGATATTTTCAGTGTTCTGTAGACATGCCCCTTTTTTATTAAAAGTCCTGTATTAGAAATGCTAAAAACCCCCCATATCTAGATTTGCATGCAGGTTGGCAGTTCCTGCAGGTGGTTTCAAAAGTGCCAGGTTTTGAAACCGCTAAAACAATCTGTGCCAAAACTGGGGGGTAGAACTGAGAAGCTCATGTGGCACCACAGAGAAAATGCTCTCAGAGAAATGCCCTCTCTGAACATCCCAGCTGGCCCTTCTATTTGATTCCAGCTGCTCCAGCACCAATGGAGACCACGAAAGCCTCTCCTGCCACCACATCCTGCTCCCAGCACCAGCCAGTTAATAAACTGGGCTTGGCACACACGCTCATCTCCCACTAAAACCTCCGCAGTGGGTGGGGATGGTGTGGCTCCTGTGCAAAAGGCAGAAAGTATCCACCATAAATACCAGGCTAGGGAACCCCTTAAGGATTTGGCTGCTGTATCCCCCTCCTTCTCCATTTGGGTGTGTATGTCTGTCCTACAGTTACTGCCTCACATTTGCTGCAGAGACCCCCAGGCCCCCCAAGGGCAAGCAATGTATGCACATGCCAGCAGGGGCTACACTGCATTTGGGGAGCCCCTTGAGAAGGGGGCACAAGTGATTTTTGGAGCCCAAAAAGGCAGTGGCCCTCACAATCAACCTTATGTATCCCGCAATATGTGACTACTAAAAAGGCAGAAATAATGCTCCAGACTCATGGCTCATTCCAATGTTATTTACAAGAAGCTGCTTTAGTTTTGTTGTGCTGCTTCACTAACCTGTGCTCACTCAGGCTGGAGAAGGAGGAGACTGGCCAAGCTGGCAGAGGTCTTTAGTGCACCTCCAGAGGCAGCAGGGAAGCTTTGCTGCATAGTGCCTGCACAGAGGCAGGAAGCAGCATCATGGACAGGATGCAAAGGAATCTCCTGATCTCTGCATTTTGTACTGCTTAAATGGGCAAGTTTCCCTCTCACACGAGCAGAAGGCAGTGATTTCTCAGACTCCAGGGGTGCTGGGATCAGTCTGCCTATGCTCTCAGAACTCCAGGAATTCCCAGCTGATGCGCACCACTGACGTGCCTGCCTGGTTCTGCACCCTCTCTGCCCCACAGCACATGCTGGTTCCTGTGGATGCCTGCCCTGCAGCTACAGGGCCAGGGCTGAAGCCTCTCCACTCTGAAGGCTAAACGTGGCTTGCAGGGAGAGCTCAGACAGTGCTCTGCAGCAGGAGGAAGAGGCAAAAATTGGAGGAACTGGGGCAGGAAGGAACATGCAGTGGAACAACTGGGACTGGAGCTCAGTGGTGACATGATCTGGGGGCAGGCACAGCCACCCTTGTGCCTGTAGGACAGGCATTGCATCAACCAGGACAGAGGTGGCAGGAGGGGGAGACTGCATAATTTCTTCTGAATTTGGGTACTGCTTCTGCACCATGGTGGTGAGCACTTTCCCAGAACAGCCTCTGGCCCGAACTCACTTCCATGCCTTCTTCCCCCACCCGTCCCTCTGCCCATCAGTGTCACCTCCATTAGGAGACTGGCACCAAGAGTTAGGATGATGCTACATTTTAGTGCATTTAAAATAGCAGAGGGTATTGCACTGGGCATGGTTCACCTAACCAGTCACAGCCAGCAAACGGGATTATGCTGGACATCTGTGCCCAGGAACTTCATTTTCCTGTCTTCCTTGCACCTGGTTGCCAGCAGCAGAGCCAACCCAGTGGCATGCTGCAGGAAGCAGCACGGCAGAAGTGATACATCCCCCCACAAGGCCCTGCCAGCACGGTTCATTCCCAGGTGCTGGGTGACCCTCCTGTCAGGGAGGGTCCAAGCAAGCCCCTTCCTGTCAGGACAGGCTATGCTCTCTGTTCCCAGTTACTAGACTCTTCTCCCACCTACTGCTCCCAAGAAACAACTGCGAGCCCCATCAGACCAGAGGATGCTTTCTGGTTTAATGAACAAAGGTTCTTTTAATGTCTCAAACTTACTCAGTGTAAGGGAGGAGGAAACAAAAGTCTGCCATTTAGGTGAACTTACAGAGAAAATCTCCCACCAGCGATTTGTGAGCTCCAGCTGGGCAAGGACAGCCACAAGCATTTGGACACTGCAAACAGGGCATTTTGCAGGCCAGCATCCAGCAGCCCCCCAAGGCCAAAGGTGGACCACTCATACTGCTAGCATTCATTGTTGCTTGCCTTAAGGAGACTGGAACATTGGCAAGGAAAAGATGAGAGATGAAAACACATTCACAGTAAAAACCAGCTGTAGAGAACAGAGATTTAACCGTTTCATAGTCTTGAAGGGCACTGGTGAGAAATGATCTCTGCTGTACCGACTTCCTGCTTAATAAACCAATTTTAAAGGCAGCACACCTCGCAAATACTACCCTAAGGGATGCAGCCAACAGGCAGGTCAGTGAGAAGTCCCCTGGCACCAGTGCCATCCATGTGCGCAAGGCAGCCACTTCTGAGACAGGCAGGACACAAATCACTCAATTAATACATTCACTGAATACAAAACCAGAAAAAAAAGCTGAACAGGCTGTTTTGGAATACAGAATGACTAAAACAAACTAGACTTCGTAAAGCCATGTGGTTGACACAGAGCAGCAGCAACATACCACCCACTGCAAATTGACACTTTCAGTTCACTTCCCAAGCAGGACAAGGCTAAAGGCAAATCCACAAACATACAGGCTTTCCAACTGGTGAACCGTTCCAGTCGCTACTTTTAAATCATTTTCACTGAAATTTGACTACCTGGATAGCAAGCAGCCCTGGGGCTGTTGTCTTGCAAGGATGCTGACTCAGGATGTTATCTGCGATGCCAAGAGAGCATGCAAAGTCTGCTGTGAGTGCTGTCCTGCCAGTCAAAACTATATCCCTATCTATGTTTACTAGGTAAACTTTCCAGCTCGATTCACTCCATCTGAATCTTTTCTACTTCTGTTCAAGCTGACTGCCTGACACAAGAGTCACGGCCTATAGAGTCCCTTCTAAAAACAGACAGAGATGACAGAGCTGTGTGGACTTGCAGCTCTGGTCACCCATATAGACTGGCATCTCTAGGCAGATGTCTGTCAGGTTCAGTGTCACACAGCTCCAATGGAGCAGATTCACAAGCCTCCACTGTCTTTTTAGCAAAAGAAAACCTTGAAAACATAACTAAGCAAATGCAGGAAGCTTGCAAAAACAAAAGCACAGCATCACAACAACACATCTCAGAGTTTGCAAAAAGAGGCTTTAGTTGGCAGTAGCAGGGTAAGAGAGAAACATACACACCAAAAAAATCCAGTCCCCTCCTGCCCCTCACCTCTGACACTCAGAAACATTTCCGCTCACAGGGAAGGTGCACAGGAAAAACCAGGGGCCATCATGCTGCTCACAAACAGGAAGCTGCTTCTCACATAAAGCAAGAAGTGAGGCTTGCAAAAAGCCAGAGGCAGTGCAGTGCTGGAGCTCCAGGAGCCTGTCCCACAGTGCTGGTGATTTTCCCAGCCCCACTTCCCAAAGGCCATGTCTGCCACAACACCTAAGCCTCCTGTCATGTGAGGCTGTCAGCGCATATCCTTCCCAGTGCTCGTCCTGCTGACCCAAATGAGAAGACCCTCTCCCAAGAAGCCCAGAAACCACTCAGATGCTGTAAAAAAATCTAGATACTGCTCCAGCCTCTCTAGACCACAGGGAGTGATCTAGGGAGGCTCTAGGGAACATCTTCCCAATACTAGAAGTGTTGGGAAAACTCAGGCAGAAATGCCCAGCAGGGCCAGAAGTGTACTCTTGTATCCCTACAGGGGCTGCAAACATTCAAGGAGGAAGCAAGTGATAATACAACATGGGGCTGCTGCCACAAAGGGCAGCCCTGGAGGGCTTAGGCAGGACAGGGTGGAGGAACCCTTTTCTTCAGGACAGCGGTTCAGCCCTGGCAGAAGGAAATAGGAAGGAGGGAAGCTGGGCTCACGGACAGGCTTGAAGAGGTGATCCAGCAGTCTGAATAACCCTCCAGAGCTCTTCACTGGGAAAACCAGCAAAATCCACCCACATGCTTTACGGCGGGCACCAATCTCAGATGTTTAATTTAGTGAAAATGAAAGCAAAATCATGTAGCAGCGGTTGGAAAAAGTCTCTCCCCAAAGTGAGGCAACAAGAACATTTCCACCACCCTGGCGGAGAGATGGGTATGGCTCTCCATCCGCTGAGCCACGCACACACCCACACTGCCACATTCAGACAATCCTCATTCGAAAAGAAAGCTGGAAAAGAGAAGCAGAACTCACAAGAGGGGAAAAAACCAAACAATGCTCTCTTTGCAGGGGCCCAACAGAAAAGGGAAGGAAGGGCCCCATCAGCAGCACCAAGCCCGCCTTGGCTGGGAAAAACAGTATCAGCTCCACCCCAGAAAATGTGAGAGCACGTTCCCCCACCCCAGGCTCTGAAGCAGGGCTGGACCCCAGCCCCACAAGGCAGCTGCAGGGCAGGCAGGCAGCTGCATCTCACAGTTCAGCAAAGCAGTAATTTCCTCTTAAGGTCATTAAAATAATTTTCCATCAGCTAAATTTCAGAGCTGTTCCAGCACCAGTCAGACTTAAATAATGGCTCAGGCCCATGGTGGGTGGATGGGACAGCCCCCATGACCCTTGCCCATTTGGTTCTCCCAAGCAGACCCCTATCCTGGCATGCAACCCACTGGCCAAAATGCCCAACTGGCTAGCAGCTGCTGCCCCTTGTTGCCTGCAGCCCTTGCTCCCCTATGAGCATTTAAAGAAAAAACTGCTTGGGTCTTTCTAGCAATATCCCAGTGAGGAAAAAAATGCCCTCACAAGCACTGGAATACATTTTATTTGGCTGATCTACACTTGTAAAGTTGCATACCTCTGAAGGTGTCAGCTATGCCAATGCAAGGCTTAAGCCTGCTACGTGGGCACATGTCCTGTCCCAGGCAGGCTCACACAGTGTCTGGTATCTGCAACTGCAGATGCCAAAGGGAAACAGGCTGAAAAAAAATGAGGATGCATCACATGTGCTGGCAACATTGGGTCTGCATGATTAACTCAGTGACTACAGCCAGACAAAAAAATATCTTAATCCAATCCCCCACACTGCCTGTTCTAACATAAAGTCTCACACTAGCACATGGCATCTTTAGAATGAAATAAAAAGGATTGTCGATGGAGGGTGCTTCTGGGAGAGAAGCAAAGTCCTCCTCGGTGGCTCAGTGCATGCTCACTGAGGCAGCTTTGAACTGTTTCCCTTTGAGCTGGGCAATCTGCATGTGATTAGCCCTTCCCACCACTGCAAAATTAAATTCCAGGCTCTCAAACATCAAACTACAAACAAACAGGCATGGATGAGTAAAAGGCTGAGCTGCCACCCACCAGAAACCCCACACTGTGCAGCAGGATGGGATGTGTGGACAGGAGCACTCCTGGGCTGAGTGGCATCCCAAGTACATGTCTCTGCCAGAGGCAGTGCAAATTACAAGGCAATGCCCCCAGCCCCTCTCCCTTGCTCCGTCCCATCCTGCCGGTGGCATGTGAACCTGGATTCCAGCACTGTCCCAGGGCTGGGGCGCTCCCCAGATAGCGTGGGGGAGCACTGGGTCCCAGGTGGGGCAGAGGTGTGTCTGTCTGGCTGAAACTCTGCCAGGGCTTGTGCTCCCCAAAAGCACAGGGTGCTGCCAGCATTGGGGAGAGCAGGAGGTGAGGACCGGAGCAGGGCATTGCGTGCCTGGGGAAATGGCTGCTGCTTCATGTGCTGCCCTGGAGCACACAGGTTTGTGGAAACCCATCCTGTAAGGCCTTTACAGGGCCATTTCCAGATTCAGCAAGACAGGTTTGCCTGTAACTTGTCTCTCTGCCCTGAAAGCAAGTCCAGTAACACCCCAGCCTGGGGAGGTGACAAGAACCTCTTTCAGACAAACATCTGCAGAGGCTGAGGAACTGCCCCAAGCTCCTGCAGCTCAGTTGCAGCTGAAGGCTGCTGGAAAGGCTGATTGCCATGCACCTGGCCATGGCCACTGCTCAGTGAAATCAGCACCTGCAGTGCAAATCCAATCCACACCTGGCTCACCAGGCACCCGTCTTTGCAGGCAGGGTCACTAGGCACTGATTTGCACAAAAGAAAACACTGTCCCAGTGGGGACAAGCAGCGCCGAGCAGCAAGACCTTCTCCAGCCCAAAGAAACGGGCAAGCTGGACACTGACACTGCTCCATCCTTGTCCTCTAACACTCCAGATCTTTGGCCCCATCACTGCAGTATTGCTCTGGCCTGGCTGGTTTTGTCCCCAAAACCAAATCCCCCTTCCACCCTGCATAGAAGGGTGTGCAGGAGGGAGTGGAGCAGCGGCTGCAGGATGCTGGCTAGAGAGTAGGATCCACTGGTGAGGAAAGGAGGTGAGTGGTGGAGTCCAGCAGGCCAGTGCTTCCTGCTTGCTTATGAGGCCATCAGACCCAGAGGACTTCCCTAATGAGGACTGCACACCCCCAGCACGCTATCCTTTGGGGTGGGGATGGCTCTCAAGACAGCGACAACCTATCTGCTGAGTGAAGTCAGACTAAGATGCTCCATAAAAAGGAGGAAAGTTAAAGAGTTTAAATGAATTCTGCATCCAAATGCAGTTTTGGAAACTGCAAGTATCTGTCTCTTTCCAAACTCAAACTTGGCCCAATTTGCTTCAGATCAACGCTGGCAGAGAAACAAGCACGTTATAAAACACTACATGCATGAAACAGAAAACTTTCCTTTTCTCCTCCATCTGTTGTGCTGTGTCCCTGACACAGCTTCTCTCCAGAATGGTTCAGCGCCGCGGGTAGAGAGCGTGAGTAACTTGGGATCTTTTGCATCGGTCTCATTTTCCTAAATGAAGCAACTTTGGCCTTATCTAGACTCCGATCTGGAGGCAAGCCGAGCATTAGGACTCCTGCAGATCTAGGCTTAGCTCACACACAGCAGTTTAATTTATGAAGGGAAGCAAAGAGACGAGAAAGGGTTCTTTTCCGCTTATTGCCAGCAGGATTTTATTACTCCAGCATGATAATGCGGTAAAAGACAAAATCAAAATGGAGGTCAGGGCGTTTTGAGACGGAGGCGAGGGGAGGGCAGTCGGGAGAGCCAATCACTGTGGAGGACCACAATGATTGACAGGGGCGCCGACCAGTGAGTCGGCTGTCCGCAGCCGGCATAGGAACCAATGATCTGTTCCCCTGAGCGGGGACAGCCCCTGCCGAGCTGGGGCTGCGCCACCCCAGCTGCCGCACGGGGGGAGGAAAGGACCGGCAGTCCCAGCCCCAGCCCGGCAGGAACTGGCCGGGTCGCAAGCCACACCCAGAGGGCCGCAACAATTCACCGTTTCTCACAAAAACAAAAAAAAAAAACAAAAGGGTTTTACAGATTAACAATGGAGTCCCTCCACCCACGGGTGCCCAAAAGCCAGAAAGTTTATTTCAGTCTCTTTGAGTCACGAGTGTGGATTTTTTTTCTTTTTAAACAGCTTGGAGGTTCACGCAGTCTTGGTTCTTTTCTTTGCATCCTTTCCTTTTTCTTTTTCCAAGTGGCACTTTTCTTGTTTACTCCTGTAGTTTCTGGGGAGAGCTTAACAAACACTAAGATCCCCCTACACCCACCCGAGTAAAGTAGAAGGGGCATGCAGGCTTATTTTCTCCACACTGTCTGCCCATCGGGGAGTGTGGGGCACCGGCTTTTCTCCTTAGCAGGGCCATTGTATGTAAATTTGGCCAGCTGCTTGGTGAATTCCCCGTGGGGGAAGGGCCTGATGGAAAGGGGGAGGGGCCGAGCCCCAGCGCGGGAAAAATTCACGGACAAGAAGGGAGAAGGAAGAGAAGCTGCAGGCTGAGTCACGTGGCCCGCACCATTTTCGGCCCACATGGCTGTACCATGTGGTCGGCAGAATTCTTTGTTGCTATAGATTAGGGAAGAAAAAACTGGGAATGAGGGGGAGGTAAAAGGGTTAGGAAAAATGCCCGAGCAGCGTGGCCAGTGCTGCCCTGGCAGGGGTAAGAAATAGGGGAAGCAGAGACTGAGAGACGATAGCAACTCAGTCATCACGTTGATGAAGTATCTCTGCTCCCCCCCACCTCTATGGAGGTTAACCGGAGTAGGAGCACACACAGGGAAATCACCAGTTGCCTCTGGGAAGAACAGGAAAATATGGAGACGACTTTTGAAAGTTTGGGGGTCCAACCACCAGGGGTAAGGGCCTTTCTCTTGGGAACTGGGCAAGCCTGTCCCATATTTCCCAAAATCTCATCACCCACCAAAAGGAAAAAATGCAGAAATTAATAAAAACAGTGAGGGTAGTCCCGGAAGCACCCGTCTCCTGTCTTTTCAGGTTTCTAGGGTATTCACGATCCCCAGGGTGCATCGCGGCTTCTTCTGTCCTGGGTGGCCCTCTCTGCAGTCCTGGGAGTCCATTTGGACTTGAAATCCCAACTTTCTTGTGGGCTTGCAACCCTGCCTTCAGTCC
>VZRZ01004633.1:56236-95106 GCA_013398175.1 Climacteris rufus | reverse complement strand
CGGGGCGGCGGCCGGGACGGGCGGCCCATGGACCCCGCGCCGCGCCAGGAGTCGCCGCGCCGCGACACGGACGCTCCGCCGTCCCCGTTGCCCCCGCCGCTTCAGGCCGCGCCGGGGAAACAGCGGGAGGAGAAGAAAACGGCGCTGAGCAAAGTGAGGGGGCGCGAGCGCGGGGCGGGGGCGGCGGCGGCTCCGCCCGCCGGGGGCGGTCCCGCGCCCGCGCCCCGTCCGGCTCTCCCGGGTTCGCAGGCGAGACTCCCCGCGCCGGCATCCTGCTTCTGGTTCCGGCATTCCGCCCCGGCGTCCTGCTCGTCTCCCCCGAGCACTCGGGCGGACAGTCCCGCCGCTGTTGGCCGGTCCTTGTGAACGCACTCCGCCTTGGCTGGCTCTCCAGCACGGTGTCCGGTGACATGATACCGTGCTAGAACGGCGGCTGCAGGTCCCTGTAGCAGCCCACAGAAGCGCTCGCCTGTAGCAAAAGGTGTAAGCGGCAGCAGCGAGCTGCTGCGGGGCAGCGAGGCTGTGTTTGGGTTCATGCCCCTTCCAGGGCTGCAGGTTGTCTTCCCTTGGCACAACTAAGCATAAACTTGTTTTCTGCCAGCTCGGTGGAACTTGTTTCAACCTGTTCCCTGCAAAGTGAAAAAGTGCCAGGGTCTTCTGGAGGTCTCCAGCCAAACATCCTGCTTGAGGCAGGACTAATGCCAGCAACAGGTGAAGTCAGCTATGGTTTTGTCCCGCTGAGTCTTGAAAGCTGCCCAGCATGGGAATCCACACCTCTCTGGTGCCCTGTCCCGAAGATGTTCCACATTTCTGAGGAAGGAGTTTCCTCACGTCCATCATCAAGCCAGTAGAAGTGCCTGTGCAAGCTGGTCTGGGCACCGTCCAACATCTCGTCAAGTTACATGTGTTTCTTGTAACTAGTGAGTCCATGAGCCTGGAAAGAAATCTCCTTAGTTCTACAGGAAGAAATCTACCCTGTCTCGGCCAGCAGAGATGATGGGGGAAGGTTTATATTGTTGCCCTTCTGCAAGAGCACAGCGACAGTCAAGAAGCCAGTACTAATCTTGCTGTTCCCCTGATCGCTGCAGGCATTTTGCTCAGGGCTGAATGAAGAGTAATCAGTGGGACATCGGTGACTCACAGGGTGAGACTGACAGCTGACCAGGCGAAGTCCTGCTCGTGGTGTGGCAGACTTGCATGTATTTGGGCTTCAGAGTGCTTCAGGTACACCGTGTGACACTCGAGTGGTTTTCAAGTGCAATAAATAACTCCTGCCAGTAGCCCTTAATGCTGTTTGGTCTCACGAAAGCAAAGTAATTGCAAGGAGAAAGTGAATCTACATTCTTCTCATTGGTTAAAACTACTTCCCGACACACACACGCACACACACACACAGAGAAACACATGTACCACTCCTACTGTCCTCAGCCCTCGATGGTCTGCTGATTTCAGCGGCCTCTGGTGCTGCCTGGTGGGTTGCCAAAGTGAGAAAGAGCTATCCTGCTGCCAAAGTGCATGACCAGAGACATTTGCTTCCTCTTTTCTGTTCACTTATGTGTTTCTCAGTTCTTTCTGACACATTCTGCAAGTCAGTCCAATAATCACCTTGTGCTTTGTTTCAACCTGATGTTGTGAGCAACATGATGTCAACGCTGGTGTCCGTGACATTAATATCATCACTGATGGCACTGATATTCTCAATCAACATTCAGACAAGGATCAGCTCATAAATTGCCTTCTTCAGTGAGTAAACCTAGCTTTCAAAACCTTCAGGCTCTCCAGACATCTTTTACAGATCAGTTAGCAAAAGGCAGCCTACGATGGTAACCAGCAGAAAATCCATTCTTCAGAACCAGCAGGTCAGCCCAGAGTTTCCATGTTTCAGTGCGGTCAGAAAATACCTGCACTTGTGCTGGTGAAATTTGTCTTTCCCTTCTTTCAGTTTTGAACTGGGCACTTGTAGGGAAAGTTCCTTGTGGTGCATTGCAAGTCAGACCTCAATTATGACTCAAGCCAGAGTCAATTTGATTTCTCATGACACTATCATATATGTCATGTTTCAAATTTGTCTAGCGATAGCAAAAGAAATTACAGCATAGTGTTCAGTACAAACATCAGAAGGTTAGGACATGTCTAAAACGTTTTTCCACAGCTCCACTGTAGCTCCCTACCATGAATGCCTGCTATGTTTTATATGACTCCTATAAAGATGTTGCCCTGATTTTTGCAGTTCTGGATGTTGTCATTCTTTTGTAGCTAGTTTCTCACACTTTTCTCTGTAAACATGGCCATGTTATTGTAACTGTATCTTATGATTTACATTCCTTTTCTGGACACAGAACTTTGATGGACATTTCCTTTGACCACTGTGATTGAGGGAGGAAGAACTGACTTCCTCCAATGAATAGTGATTTCTAAATGTGTATAAAAAATAAAGAAGGCGGGTCTTGCCCCCCTTCCTTCCTTCTCTCTCCTCCTGGTAACAGGTGTCTCCGTCTCTTCTTTTGTGTCGTTACTGCGACATAAAAATGCTGCAATTTTTTCTATGGAACCACTGTCTTGCTTGATCTCAACATGGCTCTGGAAGTAGAGCAAGGCTTTGTGATTAAAGAAGGTTCTGTTTCTGGAAGGGATCATTCACACTCTGCACCACTCAAGTGTGCAATGATGTGTGAAAGGGTAAATACAGACTTACAGGGCCAAGCAGGTAGCAGCACACCTATTTTTGGTAAAGAGATAAGGTGTCCTATTGAACCCAGGAACAAGGAAAGAGACATACAGGCCTTACAGGAAAAATAAAAATGTACATGTGGTTCTGCAAGGTCTGGGTGTGCACACTGCACGTCAGCCCTGTCCAGCTTTTCACCATTGCAGTCTATACCCCAGACCAACCTGTAAGGAGTCCTTGGAGATCTCACTTTTCCAGTCACACCAGAGTCCACTTCTAGTTCCCTGACCTCATTGTGTTGGTGATATTCTTTATTGGCAAAGCTGATTTTTAGTCTTTTTCTCCCTACAAAAAAATTACTGTTTGACTATAATACTTTGCTACACATGAATACATCTGTCCATCCACCATGTCTCATGACATATAAGTCTGATTTTAATCAAACTTGGCAGTTGGAAGAGATCATAAACATCCAAAATACCTGCTGAAACAAGCAATCAGGGTGCAACAGAGTAAAAGTTCACTGGTAATGTGTCAAAACATTTGTTGTTAAGCATCAAAGTAAGAGGAAAAAGAGGAGAGTTATAAACCCTATAGCCATAAAAGAAAAGCAGTTCTCAAGGACCATGGCAGAATCCAGAAAATGATGTGTGTACATGCCCAATGGAGGGTTCTAGTCATGCAGTTCATGGAAGGATTTGTTTGTAGCTTTCCAGCCCTTTCTGTGCTGGGCTCAGTATTTTAGCCAGAGGAGTAGCATTATGTATTTCCACTGGGCAACTACTCCGCAGCTGAAGAGCAACGTGTGGTCACCACCAGCACTGCAGGGATGTATTCACATGAAAAAGCTCTGCCCCACAGCAAAACGGCCCATCTGCATATGTGGTCTTGTGGAGCTGAAGGTGACTGGGACTGTGGAGGTGCAGTAGCTGTTCTAGCCCTTCTCAGTCAAATCTCACAAGCCCCTTTCTGGCTAACGTGGCCACAGAGAAGCACAGCCCCACAGCAGCTCTCCTGTCAGCTTCTCCAGGAAGAGTGGGAGTTTGGGCTTGTAACTCTGCTCTTCAGTGTGGTTATGGCAGCCCTAAGCATCCGTGGGACAAGAGCGGGCCCTGCATGTGTGAGCACTGTGCTGGGGTGAAGCCCACTGCCCTGGGTCACTCACAACAGCAAAAAATATGCAGCACACATCCTCAGGGCATGAAAGGGGTGCCTGGGATGAACACGGCTTGAGCAAGAAGAAGGCAGGAGGAGAAGTCAGAAGGTAATGTCGGGATGTGGGGCCCGGCCAGATGGAGAGGGCTGTTGGAGAGCGATGGGTGGCGGCAAAGCCGTGCGCCCTGCGATGCGTGAGGGTCTGTGCGAGGGGTACCCTGGGTCGCAGGTGCCTTCTGCTGGCACCTTGGGTGCTGCTGTGCTGTGCAGCTCCATGGAAAACCCAGAGCCACTTTCTCAGTAAAAATGCTGCTTCCAGGGATGCCAACAGGACAGAAATATGCTCCCTCTCCACCGCGCTGTGCTGGAGGGGACACAACCTCTTTGACATCGTTGTTTCTCTGATTTATAAGGCCTGTTAAAGTGGTTTGATAGCTTTCCATAAAGTACAGTTTTCCTGAGGATCAAAACTGGAGTAACCCAGAGTAATAATACTGCGAATTTGGTTTGACTTTATTTATTTATTTTAGGATGTGCTGGTAGCCCAGAAAGCCAACTGTATCTTGGCCTACATAAAAAGAAATGTGGCCAACAGGTCAAAGGAGGTGGTTCTCTGCTTCTACTGTGCTCTGGTGAGACCTCACCTGGAGTGCTGTGTCCAGCTCTGTGGTCCCCAGTACAAGAAAGACGTGGACCTGTTAGAGTGAGTCCAGAGGAGCCCAGGAGGAAGATCAGAGGGCTGGAGCACCTCTCCTATGAAGACAGGCTGAGAAAGTTGGGGTTGTTCAGCCTGGAGAAGAGAAGGCTCCAGGGAGAGCTTAGAGCATTCTTTCAGTACTTAAAGGGGGCTTTATAAGCAAGATGGGGATAGATTTTCTATCAGGGCCTGTAGCAACAGGAGAAGGGACAAGGGTTTAAAACTGAGTGTAGCTTTAGACTTTACCTGAGGAACAGCTAATTTTTTTTTTAAGTGAGGGTGGTGAGACATTGGAACAGGTTGCCCAGAGAAGTTGTAGATGCCCCGTTCCTGGAGTTGTTCGAGGCCATATTGAATGTGGCTTTGAGCAATGTGGTCTAGTAGAAAGGTCTTCCTATTCATGGCAAGGGGTTGGACTAGATGGTCTTTTAAAGGTCCCTTTCAACCCAAACCATTCTGTGTTTTTCTTCTATTGCTCCCTTCAAGGCCTGCAGAAGCCCAGGGATTAGCCCTAGTGCCCATCTCTTTCACCCACCCTGGGGCATGCTATGTGGGTGGGTGGGTGGCATCGCTGCTGCAGAGCGCGGCACCATGCAGGCACATCCCTCTGTTTTTTCCCTAGTGCCATGGTGGCAGCAGTGCAGAGCCATGTACTTCTGCAGGGCAGGCCCTGAGGCCAGGGAATGGCTCTGTGCTGCCTGCAGGTGACTCTGCTGCAGGGCCATGAGCCTGAGTGTCCCAGCACAGCCACCTGCTCCCAGGATCCTCCTCCACAAGGTTGCTCCTGCGTGTGCTGAGGAGCCCTTCTGGCAATGCACTGGTCTAGGAGGAGGATTGCGAAGGGCTGACTTCATCTGGAGGGACAGGTAGCAGACAAGGCAGACAGACAGCAGAGGAAGCAAAGAGAGGCAGAAAGCTCTGAAGATCCAATTGCAACATCCAGCTGCCTTTTGCTGAGAAGAGTCAAATCAGGAGCAGCACTGCCTCCATGGGAAGAAGTTTCATGAGACACCAGGCCACAAGCTTTGTCTACAATTTACAATGACCATTACTTTAAATAAAGACTTGAGGACTTGAAAAAAAACATGTTACAAACCTGTGTAGTCTTTTTGCACTGTTCTGCTGCCAGCACTGAACTGTTTTTGTGTGGTGGTTTTGCACAGTGCAGCACTTTGGGAAGGTTCCCAAGCAGCCCTGATACAGTGAGTGCTGACACAGACCAGCTCCTGCTAATCTTCCCTCCCCAATAGTGCTGGCTGGTCCTGTTGTGGACTGAGGATGTCCCAGTCTTGTGACAGGAAAGACACATGAACCTGTACCTCCTTACCCAGCCCTGCGGGGTTTATTCTCCCTTTCCTCTCAGTTTTATCCAGTCCTGTAACATGTGCATCTTTTTAACCACATGGTGCTAAGCTGTGCCCCATGTCTCAGGCCCCATTTTGTGTGCTTGCCTCAGCAGTGAAGTGACAAAATTCTCTGCACAAGGCTGCAGAGCAAAGGGAGGTGCCTGCAAAGCTTTGATTGTGTGTAGGTTGAGGAGAACAAGAAAAAAAAGAACTTCCTCTGTAGAGAAACTCATTGCCAGGCAAGAAGACATTTTCTACACATGCAGCTACAGTCATCTAAGTGAAGAGAAGCTTCCACCATTTCTTAGTTAGTCTTTGACAGTTTTTAGTCTGAAAATTTCTTTTATCTGCTTTGCGTTTTTTTAATAACTAGGCATTGTGGCTCAGACCAAAGTATGGTGCCATACACATCTTTTTCTAATCACCAGCATAAGGTTAAATGGACCTTGCCAAAATCTGGCTCCAAAGACAGCTCAGGTTGAGTTACTGCTGCACTTTCCCATTTCCTTGATAGGCTTGTCTTCTGTTGGTTTGGGTGGCTCCTGCTGTAATGCTTAACATACAGCCTGATTATTTTTCACAGAAATTTGATACATAAATCACTTACATCCATTATAAGTGTGCTCAAGCTTTGTGCCTGTCAGCAGTGTATTTCTTCTTTATGCACTGCTTTGCCTCCCTGGCAGACAGCAGCAAGAATAGCATCTGTCCAGGGGTGCCAGAACCTGTCTGGACCCTTGGACAGTGTATTTTCTGGAGCAGAATCTGGGATGGCAGTTATGGACAAAGTAGGGTTTGTTGCCACTGTTGAGCTGATTTTGCCAGATGGTTCCCAAAGGATAAACTTTGCATTATCATCTGGCTACTCACGAGTAAGCTGCTTCTGATACTTCTAGTTCTGCTCTGATCTGCCAGTACACATCCAGATGATCATAGTGTCAGAGTAAAAAACAGAGCCAAGATGTAAGTTAACAGAGGATATTGTTATCTCAATGCAAATGAGGTATCTCAGAGACTACAAAGTTCACTCTACAACTTTTAAGAGAAATTAAACCACAAGCTGCAGGAATGTGTTCCAAGAAACAGGATGGGTTTGACTGAGGGTGACGGTGCCCTTCTGTTCAGTGGTTTTTGTTGTGGCTCCCTGCTGGTGTTAATTCATACATACCCAAGTAGTTAATAGGTCCTTTGAAAAAAATTACACCTGCACAGTAGGTGGGCTCTGAAGTCAGAAGTAGCCGACAACATCAAGGACACACATTTCTGCTCTTAGTGTCTATGTATAAACCTGCATCTTCCTTCTGTGGCAACTTAACTAATGGAACGTGCTGAGCAGTGTGTGTGCCTGCAGATTCACTGGATAAAAAGGACACTAGAGAGCGTTTTATTCCCTGTTTTTTCTTCAGGAGGATGCTGCACCTGCAGATGTGGAGGAGAAAGTGGAGACATGTAAGTGTTAACCAGTGGCAATGTGGAAAGGCAGCCAGGCATGACTGGATGAGCCTGCTATCAAAGATTCATGCAAATGCAGCATCACAGAACAACATCCCTTCAAAATGTAAGGAGGAAAAGGAAGACTTCCCCGATTCTCTTACACTGTGTCCCTTATTGCATCAATTCACTCTGGGGTACCTTCAGGGACTTTAGCAAATGGTCGACTGGGAATACCAGCCCCTTCCTGCAAAAGTCAAGGGACCTCTTCCACAAGAACTCAGCAAGAGCAGCTGTCACTTTGCAGGGGGGAGCTGGCATATGTGCTACCCATTTTTCTCCAGCATGGTGCTAAATGCAGGGTGATGACAGCATTCAGTCCCACACAAAATGGATTAGCAACAGTGTTCTCAGAAGGTATAAAAGAATTGGGCTCACTACAGATTTGTTCATTCAGAAACAAACTCCAGGGAAAAAAGAGAGTGAGAAATCTGAGGAGTTTTTTGTAAATTACAAAATTAAACAAAGTGTGTGCAAGTTCCCAGATAAACAGGTTTGAACATCAGTATGTTGCGGACAGCATACCTGCTGCTGCTGCCAGCATCCATGTTATCTGTGTCAGCTCAGAGCAGGAGGAGATGGTACCACAGCAGCAAGGGAGCTCTGCCCACCCAGCCCAGCCACATAGCCTCGTTATGTCCCTTACACCAGCACTGGGGCTTAGTGTGCCTCATGCCAGGCATTTACTGGGCATAGAGTAAATCCATGATTCTCTATTGTTTTATCTGCTGCACTCGGGATTTGGTCATTGAGCCCTCAAGTGATGAGCATGTAGGAAAAGGCGGGTCAACACCATCCTTAAGCTGTCACGGAGCTGCAGAGCATTTGCAGACTGCAGGTGCATTTAGAGTATGTCTTGCAGTACAGAGGTCTGAACAGGCAGAGGTACACACAAGGGAGAGGAGAAGCCACTGCCCTTGGATCAGGGCAAGTTGCAGCAACTTCTGCTCAGTTACAGCTGTAAGCTGAAGCAGGCAAAAAAGGTGTGGAATGGATGCTCCCCTAGACTGCTGCCTTTCTGAGGTTCAGTGTACTACCTGGCTTGGTGGGAAGCTCTAATCTTCAGATTGATGCCACCTTGGCCTTGATTGCTTCCGGTGACAGTGTCAGCAGGCAGGATTAGTCTGTGTACTCACCACCTTGTGTTCTTGCAGCTGGCCATATTGCAGGGAAATTGTTCTATCATCAAAGACATAATGAGCACTACCCACTGCCTGACATGAGGAAGTATTTACTCACAGTAATAAAAAGCAGGAAAGTGGCCAAAGGTGTGGTCTGAATCCAGAAAGTCTGGCAAAACTGCTGAGAAGTGGTGTTGGCTGATCTCTGCCCCAGTTATATAGGGAGATCTCAGATGTCAAGTTTTGGCTCTGCAATATATCCAAAGGAAAACCTCTGGTCATCACTTGCATCTTTGGTGTTGGTTTTGGTTTTGTTTTTTGGTTTTGGTTTTGGTTTTGGAGGTTTTTTGCAAGCAAAGGAGAACAAATTGCTCCTTCTCTCTCTTACTTGAGGGGACACCTCAGAGTGGTCAGAGGAACAGAACAGAGATTGTTATCCTGTCTTTAAAAGCCACATGGAGGCAGGAGTGAGCTAAGCCTTTTTTTGCATCTTTTTTGTTATTTGTCGTCCTCTTTTTGCCTTTCACCACTGTGCAATAGGAGGGTAGATGGTGGGCTCTGGATTGGGCTGCACAAGTAAGGCAGCACTCTGCTCTCAGGGTGCTGCAGTGTTTATGGGACCCTGGTGCCTCCTGGTACGCCAAAGCCCTGGGAGGAGCAGCAGAACAGGAGTTAAAATATCAGTGTGTGTGCAGCAAGCGGGAAGGCTGAAAACAGACATGAAATCCAGGAAAGGCAACAGATAGCAAGGAAACGGCAGGTGCTGAGTGGACTGGTGACGACACCAAGGCCATACCACCGATAAGGCCACTAGGCAGACATGGGGCAAGAGCAATGTGATGCAATCCGATTTGGCCTGCTGCCATCTGTGCCCACTCAGATGGAAAGCCTGCAAACAGAGCTGCGGTCTCCTGGGATAAGGGCTCATGATGTGATGAGTGATCCCAGGTGAGTGCGCAGACATGGGCCTGTGGGTGCCATGAGTGTGGGAACAAGCACACAGGCAGGGGCAGCGCTGCGAGGGAGCAAGCCAGAGACTGGTTTTGAAAGTAGAAGTCTCCTTGCTTGTTGCCAGCAGAATTTATCTGCCTTGCTGGTGGTGAGATTAGGTCTCCAGCTGCACAAGCAAGGCCAGAGCCTTCGTATGTGCCCATGCTACCTCACCATCTTGCTGGTGAAAGCGCAGGGGGAAAATGTTAGAGACAGCTGGAGCTGCACTGCCAATGTGAGGGGAAGCAGCCATCAGAAAACCTCCTGCCCCACCCGAGGAAGAATTTCTCCACCTCTTCTTCAAGGGGTACAGTAAGCAGGACTTTCATTAGGGGTTGCAAATTTGTGCTAGGAAGAAAAGTCTGAAAAGACAAAAACAGTTTGCAAGAGGTCATTTACCCTTTGTCATCTCTTCACATCATTTTCATTTGTTCTGTGAAGGCAGTGGCATTTGAATACCACTGAGGAACCAGGTGGAGGAACATTAAGCCTTGTATCAGCCGACAGCTGTGCTACAGCACCACTGACCTTGCTGCCTCCAGCACAGAGGGCATACAGACATTTCCTGCCACCCTCTATCCAAGGAGAGTGATCTGGGACACACTGTGTCCCATCAGCACAGCCCCATTCTGTTGCTCCTGTGCTGCTGCTGGTATGACCAAAGAACCAGGCTATGCTTGGACCAGAGACACCAGAGGTGGCACTAGAGGTGGCACTAGAGGCATTGTGATCAGCATTTGGATGGGTTTTTTGGTAGTAAAAGCTGTGAAGAAGACTTTACAGGCCCAAGATAGCCCTCATCCGGAGCTGTGCAGTGTGTTGGGGTGTGAGCAGCTTGCAGGAGGGGGCTTTGTGTTGTTCATGTTGTCAAGCGTTGGCTAGGACCAGGGTTGCAAGATGTGAATCTAAGGACATACGTCCATGTGTGCTGGAGATTGACAGCTGCTAGTCCCATGGACCCAGTGTGCTGGTGGCAGGGCCCTCCAGGGCTCACCCAACCAATGTGCACACAGCAGGCCTTGGTCAGGTACATGGCCTGCAGAGGATGGAGATCTCCCACCTTCCCACTGGTTTGGGTTGTTCACCCTCTGGGGTAAGGTTTCTTTCTGGACTCCTGACCTGGTCATCTCAACGCTGCAGTTTGTAACAGTTGCTTTTTATTCTGTCATCTGGCACTGCTGCAAAGAGACCGGCTCCATCAGCTTCCCTTCCAGCAGTTGTAGGTTGCTATCAGATCCCCCTTGGCCTCCCTTGTACTAGACTAAACAAGACTAACAGGACCCCATGTGCCTTGGGAACAACTGCTAATGCAGTTAAATATTTACTTTAGTTGAGGGATTTCCAAAGTGGAATAATAATAAAAGCCAAAGGTTATTGAACTGTGTAAACTCCATGAAGAGGGAATATAAAACATGTGCACAGCTGCCTCAGCAGAGCGGAGAAATGATTCCGCAAGGGGAACTCTAAACTGGTTACCTTCCCCCTTCCCAAAACCTGGTCACAGCTTTACTGTGTTGCATGGAATGACCTCACTGGCAAGCATGTAAGCAGCCTTGTGCAGAGCACAAACCTCTCTGGCCATAGGGGACACTCAAGCTGTTCCCTTTTGTCTCAGAGAGACAGGGCCAGTGTGTACCTTCCTCTGGGGATGAAATGTCCTAAGGGCAGTCATGGTCAGATCCTCAGCAAGTGCAAATGTGTGTGCTTTGTGCATCTGGAACTCACCAGCCTGCTGGTGGTTTCTGTAGGACACCTGCCCCTTGCTCACCCCTTGCACGTATAGCACATCCCATCTGCTCCCATGGGGAAGAAGACCCTCTGTCTCTTCCAGTCCAGACCTTATCTCAGCAAGTCTGACACAAGGGAGTTTTTAGTCAACACTGGACTTACACTGACTTTATGCCAGTGGTCCTCTTTCCTATCCTTCACTCTTTACCAACTGATTTTGTTTCACCAAAGGAAGGTAGGGACAGCTGTGGAAAATCCAGCTTCTCAGGAGGTGATAAGGATGCTCACACCAACATCAAGTTCCCAGTCTTGTAGGCAAAGCAGCTGGGATATTCTGGGATGGTGGTTCTTGTTGAAAAGATGGTGTTTCGTACCACTGAGGACTATCTCCAGTGTCTTTGTCCTCTCCCAGCTCTGTGTACCACCTCTGTGTATTCAGTCTGGGTATCCATGCACACAGACCCCTTCCAACACACTGAATCTTATGATAAAGATCATTTTGCTCTGTTAATCTCAGCGGCACTCAAAGTGGTGAGTGGAATAAGGTATTCAACCAACTCTGACTATGTGGCTCCTCAGAGCACAGGCAGTGACTGCACCTGCAGCTCCCTGCTCCCAGTCAGCTGAATTTTGTTCCCTCCAGCCCCTCTGCACTCCAGCCTGTCCCATCCCATCCAGTGACTGAGTGGGCTAGCT
Organism: Climacteris rufus; assembly: GCA_013398175.1. Lineage (NCBI taxonomy): Eukaryota > Metazoa > Chordata > Aves > Passeriformes > Climacteridae > Climacteris > Climacteris rufus. The sequence goes on along the minus strand of VZRZ01004633.1, from coordinate 83,214 downwards.
GCAGCATGATGGCAGGTCTCCCGTTGTGTTTGGGGTCCTGACCAGTATGTCAGGCAGCTGAGTATCCACCTGGCTGCATCTCGTGGGATAATTCTCAGGCCATGGTGACACCTCCCAGATCTGCTTGCACTTCCTGGCTTTTCCATGTGTTTCCATGTGTTTCACAATTCAAGTGGAGATACCAGTCATGTATGAAGAGCAGCTGCAAAGCTGAAGGGATGGTTTGGGTGAGATACACTTGTAATGACACTGTCTATGGTAAGCAGAGAAGAGCAGCATTACCCAGTGCTGACTACAGTGCAAAGGGATTGTAAAGCAGCCCCTAGTGCTGCCATCTGAAGCTGACAAGTGCCACGGGGGAAGCTTATCAATTGCATGAGAGTGCCTAAGTGATCCCTTTGGGTGTACAGTCCAGCTGTTCCCAGCACAGATCAAAATGCTGCTTTTCCCAGCATTCCTGAGATAAGGCAGTACCCTTCCCTATAAAGGCAGCCACGAGCAGAGCGAGGTGCACGAGCAGGTCTGCCTGAACCGACCATGCTGGCGAGGGAGCTGCTGCTAGTGGTGGCAGCAGTGGTGACTCTCATCACTGCCAGTGGTAAGTCTGCTCTGCTGCTGGATGCTGGATCAGGTGGTGGGTTTGGAATGAGAGACAGACAATGAGAGGAGGGCAATGAGTGGTAGGCAGAAAGACCCAGAAATTCTGGTTTGGAGAGCAGGTGAGGAGCGCAAACAAACAGTGGCAGCACAGTGAGGAAGAAGGACTGGAGTAAACACACTGTGCCCTCCTTATTAGCAGTTTGGGGCAAGGTTTACAGGCTTCATCAAATGTATTGCACTCAGGAGAGGTCTGGAATATGGGAGAGTCCACAATGTGAAGAGAAACCAGGCCCTGGGAGGACGGCATGTACTCTGTGGTGGCGGCTACTATAGTTCCTGCCTCCATGAAAACGGGCAAATCTCTGCAAGAACACTATGTGCTCAGCATATTTATGTGGGAAGCACCCGCTTGTAGGTGCTGAAAGCTTTTGCTATCTACATGCATGTAGTGGTGGTCCTGCGGCTGTCTGTGTGTGAGTCTTCATTCTCCCAGGACATTTGTGCACTGCACGGGTGGGCTATGAAATGTTGCTACTGCTTTGCTAGACTGAGAAAAAGGAACCCACCAAATTCTGCTCTCCCTAGAGGTGCCAGTTGTACAGCTGTGCAACATCACGAAGCCTCAGCATTCTAAGGATACCCTATGCCCCATGCAGCACTGCATGGTTTCTCATTTCCTGAGATGTGTTGGGTGCTCTGTGGAGTTTTTGACCCAGAGGCTGGGAGAGAGGGCTGTTGGGAGAGGGTATAGGGGGTGGGAGCAGCCATTCACAGCTCTGTCCCAGCCAGCTCAGCTGTGGATGGAAGCTGTGTATTGTGCTGCTGTCATGGAGGGGTGGGAGTGGCAAGCAGCAAACTGATCCCCCATCATGAAACCCACAGAGCTGATTTAGTCCTGAATGGGCTCTATACAACACTGCCTACACAACCCTTTGGTTTGGATGTGATCCTCTGTCTATATCTCGTGCTTCTGCAATCAGTCACAGGTGTGCCATGCTCATGGGTCTCTGCTCTCTTTCAGGGGCAGAGCTGGATGAAGGGAGTGGCCTGAGAAAGGTAAGAGGTTTCTGGTTTTCCTTGCTCATGGCTTGAGATGGGTATGCCTGGTGTGCCTAGGAGAAAGACTGTTCTCAGCAATTATCCTCAGCCTCAGGGGTAGCAGTGTTCCAGCCCCAAACTGGCACCAAAGCCCAGGCCACGAGTCCCACTGAGGGATGCAGTGGCCCCGGCTCCTTTGTGGGCACACCCTGCTCCATCTGAGGCAGGGGGAACTGGGTTGCCTGTGTCACTTGCTCCTGTCTGGGCGTTGGGGGAGGAAGAGATGGGTGCTGCTGGCACTGAAATGTGTACTATGGTCTCTCCTTTCCAGCTGGTGTGTGAAGACCTGGCTGACCTGCAGGCCTGCCCCCTCCTGTATAGGCCTATCTGTGGGACCGATGGGAATACCTATGCCAATGAGTGCCAGCTCTGTGTGGAGAATATGTAAGTTCATGCCCTTGGCAGAGACCTCCTGGGTCTAATCTTGGCGGTCTGAAACCGGGTGCTTGTGAAGTATGGTCATTCAGGCTGCCCTGTGTCTGGGAAAAGCCATGGCAGACTGCACTTGCACAGCAAATAACACAAATCATGTGCTGGCCTGCAGGAGGGGAGGGATGACCAGCTGGTTAAGCAAATCTGCAAGGAAGTGCAGAGAAGCTGCACCCATCCAGTCTCAGGAACGGGAGGCCTCGGGGTATCCAGCAGCAGCCTACAGTTGCAAATGGGATGGAGCCACACTCTTCTTGGTGGTAGCTGGCAATACAACATAGGGTAGCAGCCACAAACGGCAGCCCTGAGAGGGTGAAAATTTGACAGAGGCACCAGGTCAAATGGGGGATGCACCACAGAGGTGTGAGGGGGGTCTCCATCCTTGGGGGTGGTGGTTGGGGCTCAGATTAGAGCCATGGCCACCGTAACCTCACGCTAGAGACAGCCCTGCTGTGAGCGTGTTGGGCTGCAGACCCACCACCAGTGTCAAAAGCCCTGGGAGGGCACATCTGCAAGCCAGGATGTTGCAGTCACCTTAGTTTTTTAGACAGGAAAACAAGCAGGTCAATTTTGTAATAGTCAGCTCCATTCCATTTGATGGAATGCAGCCAAAGTATGACTCACGGAGTATTTTTTTGGATCTCTTACACTTTCTTTCAATATTATTCTAGGAAAACCAGGCAAGACATCCGGATTTTGAAAGATGGAGAGTGTCAAGATATCTGAGCTTTCTGATAGCTTTCTTGAGCCTAGGAACAGGTGATTAATTGATCCTGTGTGCTCTGTGCTGATTGCACACTTAAGTTAGTGATGGTGAATAATAAAATTACATGCACAATCTTGTTTTAACAGCACTTTTTTTATGCATGACTGAGGGAAAACAGCGTAAGTCAGTTCCCATCAAGGACTACTAAAAGTGCACAGTCAAAACAGTGATTTCAAATCCACATAAAAAACCAGGGTGTTCTGTATAGAGTATTCTCTCACCCACACTCCTGTGAGAAAGGCCATGGGGGAGTAGCAAGGAACACACAAATCCGGGTGGAGAAGATGATGAACAGTGCAGTTTTTTTCTGCAGGGGGCAATTTAGCAAAGGGAAAGTAAAGTTTCTCTAGCATGGGAGATGACTCCCTGGCTCTCTAGTAAACTGTTTCACTGCTTCCAGAGCTGATGTAAATTGAAAATAGTAACATCTGCACTTCTCATATTAGATGTTATTCAGCATTTTATCTAAGACCTTTTCATTGAGCAATCAACTCAGCATGGGAGCTTCGAAAGAGCCTGAGTGGAGGTGCTGAATGCAAGGGATCCCCGATCTCTGCTCTAGTACTTGAGATTGCTCCTGGTGTCAGAGCAATCTTTGACATTGTGTCAGGGCTCAGTCCCACCAAGGTAACAGTGTCAGTGTGCATCACCAGTCTTTGGGGCTTCCTCTGCTCTTTCATCTTCCACTTCCAGCATATGGACACAACTCACCTTTCACAAAATTCCTGCAACAAGGCCAGACAACTTGGGCATGTGAGGGGCCCCCTTTGCTCACAGTAGCAGAGATCAGAGGGCACTGGCTAATGCAGGGTTTGCCTCCTGAGTTCAGTTCAGTCCTTCACCAGACGTCGTATTTGTACCGAATTACTGTCTGAGATTTCTGAATGGCTTTGAAGAGTGCTTCAGGGTGACTTGAAACCTTCCAAGGATGGGTCTGTGCTCACCCACAGGAGATCATGCTGCTCTGACTTGCTACTTTACTAGTATCCTATGCAGCTGTCATCTGCAGGCACCCAAGTAAGAGTCCAGGGTGCATCATGTGGTCAAGTGAGCTCCCTGGAGTCAGTGACCATCCTGTGTGTCTGGGAGCTGTGCCAGCATCATGACTGTTGTGCTTGGTCAGCTGGAATTCACCCCCTCACCCAGTTCTGCACCTTGCTGGAGCCACCAGGTGGGACACCCATAGCACCACAATGCATGACAAAGCCACTGCTGACAGATTTGGTGCTGCAGCTGGAAATAATATTGAGGAGCATAAAACAGCCATGCTCAGTCAGAGGGATTGCATTCACTATTTTCTGTTCCGGAGGCAGCTGCTGTCATCAAAAGCTTTTTTCTCCTTAAAAAGTTCCCTCCCAGGCTGAAAAGTTCTAGACTGGCTAGTTGCGCAGGGTTGTCCAGAGCTTTGATTTTCCCTTTTTTCCTTTCCTGGACCCTTTCCACTTCTGCAGAGGAGGGGACACCTGTGCACGACTGCTGCTATTACACCACCTGCTTATTTGTCCCACGGGTCTGCAAGCCTGTTTGTCCCCTTCCAGGCCCCAGAAAGCAAGGAAGAGGTGGTCTGGCTGCACATTACTCTCTGTGTTGCCAGTCCTTCTCTGCAGACCTTGGTGTCTCCACTGCACCATAAGGAAGGGCTTTGGTGAGGCTATGAACCCCAAAACATATTCACAGTGAACAACATACATGTATTGCTCACTTCTATCCTGAGGTTTTCTGCTCCTGCTGCTGCCAATCCAGATTCAGGCAAGATTTATTTCAGCAGCTCTATCCCAGCTTTCCATCAGGGCTGAGGGGAAGGTTATGCCTAGATTAGCATGGTACATAAGTGGGGTCCATTCTTCCCTGGGATGGGCAGGGGCCACCAGCATCTCAGCCCCACAGCATGGCTCAAGCTGCACAGGCATAGTGGCTACAGCCTGAGAGAGTGTGTGTGCTGTGTATGCCCTGAGAGCCCTGATTATTTATGTGCAGAGGCTAGGAAAAAACAACAAAGACCATCCAGAAGCTTCTCTGAAGAGGGAAACCGCATGCCTCCAGCACAAACTGGAGTGTTTATTCAGAAACTGCAGAACTGAAGCACAGACTGATAGGCCAGACCTGCAAGGTCAGAGCATGGGCAGCCACAGGACAGGGTCAGTGTTGACTCTACCCGCAGCAGATTCAGAGATACTGATCCTCCCTAGGGACTGGTGGATTTGGCTGTTCATTTCACATGGCTCAAGAGCAAGTGGCAGACCAAAGGAAGGGTGAAGGCAGTGATTTAACACCACCACAGACCTCAAGGCCTGTGCAAACCAGCCTGGTGCAGAGACCCTGACTCTGAAGCCTGGCAGATCTCTGGCAAGATCAGGTGACACTCAGGGGGCAGCTGGTGAACAGCAAGATGCCTGCAGTACCCTGATCTGTGCCAAAGAGTATGCACATGGATTTGGACTTTTTTGGATTTTTGCCTGTTCAATTTATGCATCTGTTTCACATCCTTTCATGCTTCAGTCAAGGCGGGGAAAGAAAGAGATTATCTGCTTTCACAGGTACCATAGTTTGTCACACACAGCAATGAGTAGCCCTGTTCTCAAAGGAGTGTGCTGCAGCCAGGCAAGTTGCCTCAAATCAGGGAGTGAAGAACAAGCCTGCAAGTTGCTTCTCTGTCATTGTCATGTGAGACAAAACTGGAAGAAATGCTATGACACCCTGCAAGAGTGGCAGCAGCGTAGCTCCCCCAGTTTCCCATGTTGATCAGGGCTGTATCCATGACTGCAGAGAGGGATATGTAGGTCTCTGGATATTGCTTTGCAGTAGCCTTGCCAGAACGGGGGAACAGATACCCTTGAGGATCACAAAGACCTTTGACTTACACATAGATCCAAAGCCTGGTGTTGTGTCTACAGCGACAGCAGTCCCACCAAGGACACGATCCAGCCTAGGAGTGTTTGTACCTTGGACAAAACTTTCCTAGGACTTTTGGTTGTTCAAAGCTGTGTGAGGGACTGGCACAGTGAGATGTACCCAAGGATGGGGTGCTCCCCTACCAAGCAGCTCCAGTGACATTTGAGGAGTCTGTGGCACCAAAGATGCTCAGGTTACTGAACACTCAGTTGACATCTGCCAGCGCCTCACCTCAGAAACTGGGTGCATCACTGAAAGTGGCCCAGGGCTAGCTGAACTGAAATATGGAGAGAAAGGCGAGGGAAGCAGCACCTGGCACACCATAACATGTCCAGCTACAACAGTTCATGCAGAGACTGGACAGAAAGTTTAACCTTTTGCACAAATTCCTCTGTAGCAAAGAGGGTGCAGCTTTGTCCACATCTGCTGGGGAGGTGTGCTGGAGAAGAAGAGTTTGCTGCACTGATGGTGCTTGTGGGACCTAGTGTTACTGGCACTGTGGGCGAGACTCCAACACTTAGTCCCTCCACTTGAGAGCACAGACAACTCGAAAGTAGGTGGTGGGGCCTGTAATTTCCCCATTGTTAACCATTACCGAAGACTTCTCATGGGATAATAAAATCACTTTCTTGGCATTTAAAGTAATTTACACTCAAGAGACAAGTCTCTTACAGAGATTTCCTTCCTGAGAGATGCAAGTGCAAGCTCTGTAAGATTTTAAAGTCCATCTAATTCCATTAAACACCTCTAAAGAATCTGAGGGCACAGTGACTTTCTTTTACAAATGCTCCCTTCAAGGTAGAAGACAGCTGAAATGGAGAAACATTCACAGTACCAGCTCTGCAGTGTCTCATGGCAATATTTTGCTGAGTCAAGAGTCACTTATCAGACCTCACCAGGCTTTGGGGTGACTGAGTAGATGGTGGGTGTGCGAAGCTGAGCTAGTCACAGCCTGAGCATGCACCCAGTTCCCATTAAGCACTGAAACACACAGGGATTTCCACCCTTTCTTCCACATTTCATATCACCTGCACACAGCCCAGAATACAGAGTCATAGAATAATTCAGGTTGAAAAAGACCATTAAGTCCATGAAATCTAACCATTAATGCAGCACTACCATGTCCAGCAGCAAACCATGTCCATAAGCACCATGTCTACACATCTTTTAAATACTTCCAAGAACAGTGACTCCCTGGGCAGCCTGTTGCACTGTTTAAAAACCTTTTCAGGGAAGAACTTTTTCCTGACATCAACCTAAACCTACCCCAGAGCAATCTGAGGTCATTTCCTCTTGTTCTATAGCTTGTTACTTGGGAGAAAAGATGGACCCCCATCAGTCTACAATCTACTATCAGGCAGCTGTAGAGAGCAATAATGTCTCCCCTCAGGTTCCTTTTCTTCAAGCTAAACACCCACAGCTCCCTCAGCCACTCCTCATAGGACTTTTTTGCTAGACCCTTCGCCAGTTTCATTGCTCTTCTTTGGATATGCTCCAAGCACCTCAATTTCTCCATCTGGGATGAGGCAACCCTGGATGCAACCCTCAGTGTGTGCATAGACTGGGGAATGAGAGACTGGAGAGCAGCTCCATGGAAAGGGACATGGTGGTCCTGGTTGAAGGAAAGTTGAACATGAGTTAGCAGTGCACTGGCAGTCAGGAGGGCCAACCCTGTCCTGGGGGGCATCAGGCACAGCATCACCAGCCGGGCATGGGAGGGGATTGTCCCGCTCTGCTCTGCACTGGGGTGGCCTCACCTTGAGGGCAGTTTTGGGTGCCACGGTATAAAAAAAGATATAAAGCTGTTAAAGAACATCCAAAAGAGGGCAATGAGGATGGTGAGGGGCCTGGAGGGGAAGCCATATGAGGAGCGGCTTGAGAAGAGAAGACTGAGGGGAGACCACACTGCAGTTACAACTTGCTCATGAGGGGAAGAGGAGGGGCAGACACTGATCTCTTCTCTGTGGTGACCAGTGACAGGACTCATGGAGACCATTAAGCTGAGTCAGGGGAGGTTTAGGTTGGATATTAGAAAAAGATTCTTCATCCAGAGAGTGGTTGGGCATTGGAAGAGGCTACTAAGTGAAATGGTCACAGCAGCAAGTGTATCACAAGAAGCATTTGGACAATGGTCTCAGGCACATTGTGTGATTTTGTGGTGTCCTGTTCAAGGACAGGAGTTGTAATCAATGTTCCTGCTGTGTCCTTTCCAGCTTAGCATATTTTGTCATTCTGTGATAACGTGTTTTTTGTAATGAGGGACACAAAAACAAAAACAATGTTCAAGGTCCAGTATGCTTCCCTCCTCCACAAGCAATGCCTTTGCAAAGTCAAACATCCTGTGGGATACAGTTCTCAGATGACCAGGGTGTCCCTAGGGCTGTGCAGCATCACACAGTGCTGGGGCATGGATACCCTCACCAGCTTGGGACACTTTGCCTTAATTTTTGACAGAGCTACAAAAAAACTATTCTGTGAATGACCTGGAAGCCCTACATCTCTTTATGCCATCCATGCTTCTGGCCCACCCTCCCATATCAGAGCCTTCCCATATCTCCTCTACTGCCACCACCCTGCTGCTTCTTTTTGGCCTGTTAGACCTACCCCACCTCTCTGGAGGTACCATGTAACCTGCAGTGCACACAGGCCAGGAGCCCTAGAGCAAAGTGGTAACCCAGGGAATAAGCAGAATGGCAGCAGAGATGACCATGAACCCCCAAGATTACATCTTAACAAATCCATGTTTCAAGGTGTTTCAAGCTCTGGAGCTTCCAGGGACCTAGAGAGAGATCCTGCTGAGAGCAAAGGATGCCCACAAAAAATAAAACAGACTGGCAAAGATTGGAGGCAGGACAGATCTCCTCATTCCTGAGGAACTGCTCTGCCTCATGGCAAGTCCTCAGACTGCTCAAGGAGGTGGAATCATCTCTGCCATGAAAGGCAGGCAAGTCCCAGAGGACCTGGGGGTAGACAGGCAGACACATTGTCAGATTCTTCTACCAACCTTTGAGCCACTTTTGAATTCATGAGGAGTAGGGAGGGAAGGAATTAGGGGCACTAGCACCACCAAGGCATAAGCAATTGAGTGTCTCATGGAAAAAAGTGCTGATAGAAGCTGAGTGCATTAGACACTGGTTAAAGAGGTGTCTCTGGTCCATCAGAGTTGTTATACACAATATAACCTTGAGTTTTTCTGTGCTATCCTGGCATAAGAAACTACGAAGGCAGTTTTCAGGGGAGGCCAAGCTTGCCCCCTCAGCTCACACGCACTGATCTAGGGTCCCGGCCATTCCCATACAGCAGGGAAGAGACTCTGGGCGTTGAAGTCATCACACCAAGCCACAGCTTCCCCTTTGCAGCTCTACTGGCCCCGCGGGTGGTCCTGCTGGGGCTGCGCCAGCCTGCAGGCTGTGCAGCACTGGGGCTGCAAGGGGCCACCCGCAGCTAGGAACAGCCACTAAAGGAAATCGTCCTGTGGGAGCAAGGGCATGACTGGTCTTCCCACTGGTTTTACTGGGGCTGCCCATTGCCATCCTGCTTCATGAGTGAAGTGCTTTGTTCGTAGTCTTGGTGCACCAGAGATTGGACCAAAGGATCATTGAGAGGTCTGCCACATGTACAGGCAGGCTGGCATGGATTTACTGTTCTCAGGATCACAGGAAGGCAGTGCAGCTCTTGGACAGGTAACATGACTTTGTCAGTCTCCATCCTTAGGGGTTTCCAAAGATGAGAACAACACAGCTGGTCCTGACCTTGTGAAGCAGCCGTTCCTGCCATGAGGGGAGCTGGAAGATGTCCCTTCTGACCAGCACTGCTAGGATCCTGTGCAAACCTTCAGACAGCATATGTCCCACTTCAGACCTCTGAAGGGGTCCTAAAGGACTAACAACACATTCCTGCACCTCACTCTGGAAAGCAGAAGCGAAGCAGTGGCACATCCTGCCCTGCCATGCAGCTTCTGTCCACTACAAAGGAGAGCTTTTGAGTCACAGTTTAGCAGCAGTGAGTGCAAATTTCCTATCTGAAGTGGAATTATTTGCAGTATAAAAGCACTAACATGTTTTGCAATCCACACAGTAGATCCTGGACACAGACTCTCGCACCTTTGCACTCCGATAAGGAGAATATTATTACCCTCCCAGTGGCCTGGCCAGATAAGAGGTTTGGGGCGGGCAGTTTGCATTTTTTTTCAAGGTCTCATTATGCTGCACCAGTATCTCCAGATGCTGTTTCCAGGGAACTAAGCTGCTTTCTAATTACAACTGCAAAGAGCAATGGAGAGTTTAGGCAAAGACCGTGCTTCTCCGGACTCTTCCCTCCCACCCGCTGACACCCATGAGGAGTATGCTGTGCAAGGTAATGATGAGAACATTCCTAACTTGAGTTTTTGGAGAGAGGGATGAACTATTTTAGTCACTAGTGTTTCTAAAAAAAAGGAGCTAGTAATTACTAGTTTATGCCTGGGGGTGGAGGATGCACATTTAACTGCAAATACATGTGTCTTTTTACATGTTGTGTTTCAGTCACAAAGGCAGAAGCACATGTAAAGGCTTTTCAGCTCAAAGTCCTTCAGAGAGCATCAGTAGATTGTCTGTTTGCAGACTGACAGTACTATCTCATTGTTCTTATAGCTTAATTTTTATTTCTTTTTATTTTGTTTCTATATCTTTGTGTCCTCTAGTAAGTATTTTTTCACCAGGATGCATATGTTTTACTGTGATCTTTCCTGCTTAGTGCTGGCAGGTGACAGACAGCTTTGGAACTGTTGTGGGAGTGCTTTCTTGGACCAGTCAGAAGTGACTGAGGGGTGTTTCCGTAGAATGGACTGGGAAGGAAACTGATCACAAGCAGCTAAAAATGCTTTTACAGCTTACAAGACATTTTGAAAGGAAAAGAAAGTTACTTTGGTTGCAAATGGGATGTGCAAGGGATTATGTGCTTCAGTAGCTGAACTGAAGCCCTGTGCAGATCTTGCTACTGCAACTTGTAACCTCATCTCCCCAGACAGCTTACTACCTTTTGCTATGTGGATGGCAGAGTCATCTCCTTCTGGCTGAACCCTACTGTCTCTGATGCTGCTTTGTGTCAGGGAACAACCTCCCATTTGTCTTGGAGTTATTCTCAACTTCCCTGGACAGGGTCCTGGCTAGTCTGATGTAAATTTAAAGTTGACTCTGCTTTGATGAGGGCATTGGAACATAGCCCAACATAAATGCTTTCCAAGCTAAATTTCTGTAAGTCTATTATTAATTATCAGAAATGTCTTGTGTAAAGGCCTACTTTGGATAGAGGCTGGCTCCTGCTGTCAGTTTTGCATTGTCCTGGACTGCAATTTTTCTTGAATTTAATAAACATGTTCGATAAAAGCGTTGTAATCCCAGCTCGGCCTCATAAGTCCTTCTCACCTTTACAGTTCTCCCATCTGATCAATGGAATGACAAAATAACAATTTTTCACTGATTTGATCTAATACTCTAGTGTGAGCTGAGGCTTTTTGTGAAAGGAGCTGGATCTGATTACATCTGGAAGGAGCAGGTCATAGTGTTGCTTGTCCATTGTGTGGGTTTTGTTGAAATTATGAAAATCAGTTCTTTTGTGATCTCTTCAGTGTACATGTGGGAATAATTCCCTCTCCCTCAAGGCCTCAGGGTAGTGGTGTTGCTCCTGAACAATATCCTTTGTCTCATGGGATTTGGTCTCAGGCCACTTGATTTAAGACAAGTTTTTATTATCACAGCTTGGAGTCCAAGCTATAAATCATCAGGGACTGCTGTCTGTTAGGATAAAGACATGGAGAAGTGAAGTGCAGACTATCTGCCAGGCTGGTCTTTGTCTCAGGAAGCCATTTGGAGCCCTCTGCAACCAGTGAAATGGGCACTGCTTAACTTGACCAAGAAAGGCATATCACAGGGTGACTGGGATCTGGGGCATGCTCCTCTGCTGGTGGCTGTAGGCAACCTGCACATCCTGCCCAAATAATTAAGCCAGCACTGGGGCTTTCTCACATCAGCTAGTCTTTCTTCAGCTCTGCTGTATTTTTCCTTATAGCTGCAGACCAGCTTAGGTCTGATTGTGTGGTGTTTGGGACCAATCTCCTCAAGCCCAGCAGCAAGTACTAGTCCTGGTCCCTGGTTGGGTCATCATACCCACCACAAAGATGCCTATGCCCTCTAGCTCAGTCTTGCCCTCGCAGACTTGTGTCTGTGTTAGAGGACTGTCTGTTCTGCAGGGCAAGGCTTTCTCCTTGGTTTTTGGATAAGCATCTTAATTTCAGTAGTGGCCAGTTGCAGTTGTCTGGGAAAAGGAGTAACAACAGAGCAAACATGAAGAATTATCTTGCAGTCTGTAATGATATCTGACCAAAGGCACCAGGCCGCAAGTCCCTACAGCAGGGGAGTAGATTGGACAAGGGTCACCCCAAGGCTGCAGCAGCAGGATGAAAATTGCAACTGGAAATTTAGAGTATTTGTCAGGCTACAAGCCTGGGAGCTTTGGGTGCTGGGTCATCAGATCCTACCCACTGAGACTGTGCTTCCAGCACAGCACTCCAGCAGTTTTGTATCAAGACCCACTTTGCAACAAAAATAAAAAAAATGGTCTCTTGAATCAGTGCTCTAGTACCAGGCCAGGAGGGATCAAATTGTCACTTGATCAGAATGTTATGTTAGCCCTCTCTCTTTCCTTGTAGGTGTCATCATAACCCGTCGCTTGAGAGATCGGGAGTTGCTCAGGAAAAGAAAAGCAGAAGCGCTGGAGAAAGATTCAGCTCAGTGGGTTGTGAGGTAAATCTTGCTTTTTCTGTGAAATTGCTTGTGTGGTGTATTTAACCTGAGCCCAGGCATGGCAGCCCAGCCTCTCCATCTTCACACAAGGACAGAGCCATCAGTCTTCAGTAGGGAAAGGTAACCTGCAGCCAGTAGCTGCTCAAGGTCTGCGCAGGCATTGGGGGGCAGAGAGGGAGGGGGAGGGTGGGTTGTGTAGGAGGCTGGTTGGCTGGCAAGCAAGCCTCAACCATAGTGTGGGGCTGAGGAAAAGTTTGTTGCCCAAGCACCTGCCCACTGGTGCAGCTGCAGAAGGCTGTAGTGCAGGGCTTAGGAGGAGAACTGCAGCATTGCAGCTTCTGCCAGCATGAACTGGGTCACAATCACAACAGGGGACCCAGCAAAGCAGCCTTAGGGCAGAAGGGAGAGTTCTTTGCCCTGTTCCCAAGTCTTCACCCTTGTGAAATCCCCTGGCAGAGACTTTAAGAGTGACCAGCAAAGGAGAAGCAAAAGAGCCAAAAGAAAACGGGGCCATCAGATGGTGATGAAGGCTGTCGTGGAGCCACAACCAGAGGTGGAGCCCCAGCCTGGCCCACAGGAGGAGGCTGAGACAATGCCCTCTGAGCCAGCACTGCCTCCACTGGTATATCAAGAGCCACCACCCATGCTGACCATCCAGAACACGGTCAGTGGAATGCAACAGGTGGCAATGGAAGGGAAGCTGGCAGCCAGGAGCTTGGATCCTGCTGGTGAGTTGCCGGAGAGCTGCTGGCCCCTGGTGGCTCGGGGGGCAGTGCAGTGCTGCCTCTCAAGGATTGTCAGCCAAGGGTGCCCATCTTATCAACAATGACCCCACAGCATCTCTGGGGCATGGGTCCCTACCCTACAAAACGTCACTTGGGTAGCTGAGAAAGGGTGGGGGGATGGTGGGGCTGTGGGGACAGACAGCACTCTCCAAGTCATGGGGAGTGATAACGTCTGCTCTTGTTGATAGTCAGTGGAATGGGGTTGTGGACCCTGGTCCTTAATAACTACTTGTCCTCAGAACACTTCTGTGGCTTTGCCAAGACCCCTTTTAGCACAGAGGCATATCTCAGTGAAGATCTCTTCTCTGTGGAGAGAAGATGCATTTTTTTGAGGTCAGAGCTGGTCAGGGGGAGCTCTGTGGACATGCTCTGTCTACAGTCCACCTAGTTTCAGGACTGACAATGGGATGGTGGGAGAGAAAAGTGGGCACTGGGGCAAGGGGTGGGTATCTTTAACATGGGACAGAGGGGTAACTCATGAGAACTCCCCAATATGAAAGTGATCTGTCTCTTACACAGGTGAAGAGGAAGTGCTGAAACCAGCAGAAGGAGATATACTAGAAGAGTTGAATACTCCTCTTGAAAATGATCACCAGGACAACGAATTCAACAAACATGTTCTGTATTAACTTTCTGATTGTTTATTGTTTGGGGATTTTTTAAAATTTTGACTCCTGCCTCACAAACTTGATTAAGTACTGCACAGAGATTTAGAGCAGCTGCTTCCTTGGGAGTCATAAAGCCTATACTCTCCTTGTCACTCCGCTTTCTATGCTGGTTTCAGGTTAGAGAGGTAGCCCCTAGGGGCCTCTGAGCCCCCTGCTCTCTCTGCAAACATGCTGTTTTCCTTGGGCCCATGGAAGGCTTCATAGTGCTCTGCCACACTGCAGTTTAAGCATACAGTCCAGCATCCATCCGTGTTTCTGAAAGGCATTTCTTATTTGTATACATGTGAGTGGCATTGCAAAGCTGAGACCCACCATGATTTCTAGCCGGCTGGAGCAGCCCAGCTTGGGGCTTTCACTGCACTCCATGAAGCCTACCACCCTTTGTGCTATTATTTTTAGTCTGAAAGTTTTTCTCATCACCTGTTTTCCTCTGCAATAAACAGCTTGCTTTCCTAAAGCCAGAAATATTTTTTGTTTTCAGTTTCTGGGCAGCTTCACTCCAACCTTGCTGAGCCACTGTGTAAGACAAACAAAAGATGGTTAAAAACAGCTGAGTGCACTGGGATGAAACTTGGCTGAATCATACACTTTTATCAGGAAACTGCCATTGGGGGCAAAGACAGGAGCCACTCTGCACAGCCATTATGTTCCTGGCTCCCCAGTCTTCACACAGAATTTCTCCTGAAGCCAGGAAGGAATGGGATGTCCTGTCTCTTTGCCCATATTTTGGGTCTTGTAGTCCTTGCTCCTGTGCATAGCAAGGGAACTGGCTCTCTTACATTCCTGCAATATCCTGGCACAGAGGGTCCTTCTCCTCTTGAGGTGGAGTGGAGGTCATTGCCATCATCTGGCTTACCAAGGGCCTGTCTCCCAGAGCACAGGGCTGGCCAGGCCCTGAGGCTGCCCTTGATTTGGGGGATTTTTTAAGGGCTCTGGAGATGTTGCTGCTGCTGTTCCAGAGCCCTCCAGGCTCTATGTCACAGCATATGTGACATCTCACCAGTGACACCAGTAATAATCTCTCCATTGACGGGATGGACACCCTTGACATCCCACCCCTGCTTTGGTCCCAGGGACGTCACATGAAGGGCAAGTGCTTGCCAGCTCTTAGCACAGCCTCCTCACGCTGAAATCCTGGGGTGACCTCTACATACACTGTCAGAAGCTCTAAAGCACCTGGTGGGTGTCAGAGCAGAAAGCATTCAGCAGTGTCATTCCCAAGCAAATGCAGCCCATTTCCCCCAGGCAGCTCCTGGAGGGATGGGTTTCCCTGCACAGGTATCCTGACTGGTTTGGTCTCCAGAGACATATCAGCTAACACAGGTTTGGCTCTCCCCTTGAATGACTGTGAGCAGAACAAGATCTCTCACCTTCTGCCATGAACCACTCAAACCTCACCCATAACTCCAAATAACTAAGGTACAACCGGAGGGCCTTGTGGAAGCCCTGCAGCATGGAGGGCTGGGAAGTTTGCTGATACTAGACCAAGGCACTAGGGAAAGGCACCTGACACTGCACTAGCCTGAAGAGTAGCCAGAGGCAGGAGGTCATGATATGGTTGAGCACCATGACAACAGCTGTGCTGGGCTCCTCCTACAAGTGTGATGCCCACATCGTGTTGCAGGAAGGCTGGGCTGTAGCTGCTGCCAGGCAGGCAAGGAGACCTTTCCACCTGGTGGAGCCCCACATGTGCCATGGCAAGGACCAGCAAGAGCCAGTGGCCCTTCCCAGCTCTCCTATCCTCTGTAGTGCTGACAGGGAGCGAGAATCAGCCACGCTGCCCACTCCTCATCTGCAGAATTTAGACTCTCCTGGTTTCCAGAGCCCTTTAGATTTAGGGGAGAAAGAACTTCTGGGAGGCCTTAGATTCATCTTACAGCTCATATCATTCAAGGAGGGCACAAACCAACTACATTCCACCTTCTCCAGTGTGAGGTGGAGCTGTAGGAGGTGGTGAAGGCCTGGCAGAGTGAGGTGTCCATGAACACGGGGCAACACCCACTCTTGAAACACACATGGGCAGCTGTGCTCATCCTTGCACTGGAAGGACAGTGGGAGCTCCATTTGGGCAGAGGTGCAAGAACCAGAGCAAGCACCTCTCTCCATCTCTGTGGAGATGCCTTTGGTGGCTTGGAAGTCCTGGAGTCATCCCAGTACTGCACATTCTCTCTTAGAGCTGCTCTTACTCTGTCTTCTTTGGCAGACAGTAAGAAAGGTGTGTCTGCAAACAACAAATCTTATCACAAACTAAACAAGGGAAAGATAAAACCTTCCTTATCAACACTTTCACTTGCCTTGCACTGCTTCTAGCTCTGATGAGAGGATAAATAACAGAGCTCTTGCGTATACAGATGGGGCTGAGGTGTGAAGCCGGACTCGTGGTGGTCCATCTGTATCCCTGAGGTAGGTTCTGCTGCCTGAATGGAGCTGGGACAGGCTGAAAAGGGAAGCTGTATCTAGGATAGGGAGGCTGTTGTTTTGCAGGTGCAACAAATCAGCTTCTGCCTCTCTTCCCTCCTTCCAGAGTCCAAGACAGATGTCTTTACCAAGGGCCATTGACAGAGAGTTCAATAAAGTAAATTTTCATCCTCTGGGATGACAGCTATGGTCTGACATGAAGGGGAAGTCTCAGGGAAGCCCAAGACCTTTAACTGACTGTGGCCTCCTTGCTGGCAAAGAGAAGGATACAGGCACAGGGAAATGGCTTCTGAGCTATAAGGCCAGCTCAGGGAGCCAGGTAAGTGCCTGACACAGTGATCCTTGCTGTGCTGTATGGTGACAGGTTTGCCTGAGGCTCCTCCAGGATGCTCTGACCTGCTCTGCTCCCTGAGGTATGCAGATCAAGGCATGTTATGGTACATAATGAACATGATCACTGTGGTTGTCTCCTCACTAGTGAGATTCAGCAGCATATTGTGTAATGTCAGCTGGGCTGGGCTGAACATGCTCCTCTCAGGGCCTCATCCTGTCCCTGCATCCTGCAAAGCATGGGAAGCCATCCTGAGTGCTGAAAGCCATGACATGACAGCTAAGGAGAGGAAACCTAACATGATACCTGGGAGAACCACACTCTTCTCTGTCCATGCCAATTACATGTCAATATCCTTTCAGGAAACACGCTTCCAGCTCTATGGGAGAAGGGAAATTGTTTGGTTTGTGCACCCTGACTTCCCACTGCTGGAATTGCTCTTATGATACAGGGCCCCCCACATCTGCAGCAAGTCAGTGGTGATTTGTGGCAGGCTGTTGCTCATGGGTGACATTTTGAACCAGGAAGGCCTTCTGATCCGTAGCAGAAGTGAAGTCATAGCTAAGCCTCAGCAGAAAGAAATGGACAAGCAAGAGCCAGAAGCCACCACAGCTCATTGAAAGCCATTCCATTCCACAAGTGCCTGGTCTTGCAGAGATAAGAAAAATTTGCTGATTAATTTACTAATATTGACTTTAGGCAGTAAATCCTGGAGACAGCAAATATCCACTCCCTCTTTGGCCACCACTTCCTGCTCAGGGCTTGTTAGCTCTGCTCCTTCCAATCCTGTGTTCACCATTTAAATAAATACCTCTCTAATGCTGCCAGGGCTGCCACAGGCTGGAGCTGTGTGTCCAGCTGGGCTCAACAGGTGCTCCACCACCTGGCCTGACTCTCCTGTTTCACCAGGAAATCATGTAACTGTAGAAAAATTAAGTGAGGAGAGATTTCTGGAGATCTTAAATCCAACCCCTGCTCAGAGCCTGGCTAACTGACCAGACTGCTGAGGGCTTTCTCCAACCAAGCATGGATCTTCTCCAAGACATGAGATCATCCCTCTCTTGTCCCCATCCCAGCACTGCCCCACTTTCAAGGAAAGAATGTTTTTCCTTATGTCCAATCACGCTTTCCCTCAGCACAGCTTTAGCTCCTTGCCTCTTTCTCCACCTCTGGTTCACTTCAGAGAACCCAGCTCCACCTTCTCTGTAACCCTCTTTCAGACTGAAAGTTAGACTCCATGCTCACTTACTCTCCATGAGAACAGGACTCCTGACTCCTTCAGCCTGTCCTATGCATGAGCTCCCTGCCTTGATGGCCCCAGCTGAACTCCAATACAAGAATGACATTCTTCACTGGGTTACCCTAACTGGATCCAGTATTCCAGGTGTGAGCTCCTCCACATAAGGCAGAGGGAATGGCCACTTGTCTAAGCCTGGCTGAGATTCAGTCCATCCAGATGGATTTGGGTGTTGAGTGTGACCTGTGCCTGTGTTTCCCTCAGACAGCCTGAGATTGTCACTGACAGAACACAGAAAATGCAAAGAAACCAGGATACAGCCTGCGTGGTGAACAGCATGATCTGAGCTCTGCAGCCTTATTAATGACCCTTTTTTTTTCAACCCTCTCCTCTACACACCATCTCCCAGGGAGCTCACGGAAGCATTGAAGTGCAGCTTGGGCACAGCATTAATCACCTGCCCTGAACACGGCTGCCTGCTTGTGCCAGCTCCGATCGCGGGCTGAAGGCGCAGCTCCGGTGTGCGCCTCCGGAGCTCAGCACGGCGCTCTGAAGCACCAGCCTCTGTTGGCAGGGGCCCCATCCAGCCGATTTGCATTTCCAGCACTCCGTCCCTCCTCGCTCCGTCCCGCCCGGCGCGGCCGGCAGTGCTCCCTAGCGGCAGCACCGAATAGTTTGGGTTGGAAAGGACCTTAAAGACCATCTCTTTTTGCCTACACCGGCTTGCTCAGAGCCCCATTCAGCCTGGCTTTGAACACTTCCAGAGATGGGGCATCCATAGCATCTCTGGACGACGTGTGCCTCAGCACTCTTACAGGAATTTCTTTCCAATACCTGATCTAGATCTACCCGCCTTCATTTTGAAGCCATTGCCTCTTGTACTAGCACACACTCTTTGTCAAAAGTCCCTCTCCAGTTTTCCTTTAAGTCCCCTTTAGACAGTGGAAGGTGCATTGACGTCTCCCCAAATGCATGAAGTCTTCCTGGATTTAAGTCTAGCTTCTGTTGTGGCAGAGAGGTAGTGTATCTTACATCCACTTAAGTGGGAAGGCTTGAAACCATTTTCCCTGGTTGCTTCAAGAGGGCTTTTCTTTTGCCTTTTCTCTAGAAGGGTCGGGGTGGAGAAAATCTCCATGAAAACAAAATATAAAAGAAATTACCCAAGAAGGATTTTTTTTTTTATTTTAAACAAATGTTTCCTGCATAAAGTTCGAAGTCCTGAATCATCCTCTGCTTCCTCCACGAAAAAGCCACCAATTTCAACAATAATACCCAGGCACAGCCTCTCACACCATGGCAGGGTGGTTCTTCTCACCTAGGCATTTATTCAGTGTGGCTTGAACTGTCTGTGACTCCAAGACTCCTGAGCTTATTGTGGTGGTCAGTCACTCATTGCTGCAGAAATGCAAGCCCATGTTATTCAAGTAAAGGCAATTTTAGACAAAACAAGGAGAACAAAAAAACAAACCAAACCAAAAAATCCCAAACCACCAAAACAATTTGGGAACCACTGAAAAACAGAAATAAACTCAAATGTACCCAAAGATGAAGGAAGAACTCATCACCATCAATGTCACATGCCTCCTGATGAAGAGAAGGACACCTTCTCTGAGAACATCATGATCTGCCTATTGAAGGCATCAGGATGCTGATACCCTGTAAGTCTTCCTCCCCTACTCTTGCAGCTATAAACCTGAGGACACAGGAAGGGCGAACATAACATCAAGAAGCAGGGATAGACACTAGGACTTTGTGTGTGTATGTGTGTGTGTGTAGCTATCACAGAACTGAGGTTTCTCTGTATTAATGGGGACTATAAGACTAATAACTGAAAGTATTATATTGTTTAAACTTTTGCATATAGAAATGGTGGAGCCTTGGCTTCATTTACAGTGTGCCCTTTTCTGTCCATAACAGTGTTACACAGGAAAAGACAGAGAGAGAAGTCAGAAGAGAACAAATTCACACTGGCACATGTATGCCTACTTCCAGCTGGCTGCTGCTTAAACAACTAGACTGTCATCCATTCTACTACATCTCTGAATTAAGGGAAATATTTGAGGAGACAAATATTCTTTTCCAAAGGCCAGCATGGGGCTGTCACTTATACAACCCAACTTATGAATGCTCATAGCTAAATAAAGTGCCATTTTGGCATGGCTCTGGGGATCCTCCACATGCTCAGATGAGATGGCCAGATCTTGATCTGTATAGCAAGATCTTCCAGTGGGTTCACTGCCCCCCATCTCTGTGGCTGATGCTTTTTGACTAGCCTATCCCAGATGCAGCATGATGGATTGGGATAGGGTGGCCAGGGAGTCACTGCTTAATTGGCCAGTTCTAGGGCCAGCACTCCAGTGAGCATTAACCTGATAGCAGGCTGTGTGCTAAAACAGGTGGCTGTAGAAATTATATAAGTGAGGCCTAGGACATAATTTGTTAACCTCAGAAGGTGACAGCCTGGATTCATGAGTTCCTTTTCCCAAGTGGACGAGGTCAACATGAGATGCAGATGGTCTCCTTGGAAGAGGCAACCATAGGGATGATTGACTCAGAGTGCTTCTTGTGCTGAGCAAGCTGTGTCTCAGTGATCAGACCAAGATCTCTGGTGCTGGCACTGAACAAAAAAAAGGGTCAGCAGCTGCTCCTTAATCAATTAGAACCTCTTTGTATAGTTCACATCCAGACAACAGCTTTGCAAATTCTTAATTGGCTAGTGAATCTTAGCTTCCTGGCATCAGAGAAGGGATAGCAGTGAGATCAGTGAGCTCCTCTTAGTCAGCCCACAGTTACTATTCCTGCTTCCCCCACAGCCATTTTCAGCCACACATTCAGTCCTGAGTGTACAATGGACCCTATGGACTGCCTATCATCAGAAGAGGCTAGGATGCAGCCTCTTTTCCTTTTAACCCAAGCAGTGGCCACATTCCCTACGTTATTGGTTCCTTTATGCCCTAGGGACCACCAGCTGCACCCTGTGTTCAAGTGCTGCAGAGGCAGTCAAAGTTCAATTTGGCAGCCCTGAGCTGGGCCTCTCTCCCCCTAAGTCTGCCCACACAAAGAGGGACTGGACAACTGCACCACATCCAAAAGTAACTCTGGGAAATAACACCAGCTTTCAGGTATAGTGGATACTCCCGCCTTGACTTCCTGACCTTGGATATGGAGAAGACATAAATTCAAACAGGTGTGGGTTAAGAAATCAGCTCTCCTGTCTAGCAAGAGCTTCCAGCAAATCAGGGATTCAGGATTACACCAAGACAAATGTGTGAAGCTGTTCTTTGTGCCAACATGGGCCACTGTATCCTCATACACCAGACTCAATAAAGTCAGGCCCCCAAAGAGCATCAGCCTTCCTGTGCTCGCATTGGTTCACATCCAGGTGCTGCACAAGTGGGATGCCCTCTCTGATCACTAACACCAGCGTTGCAGTTCTAGGTACCAGATACAGCTAAAGCCCAACTCCAGCTACACAGACTGACCTTCAACTACTCAACACACAAAGCTTTGGACTCCCTCCGAGGTACTCCCTCCTGACCAAATGGCAGCTGCCTCCCCCACCTATACTTTCCATAGATTTGATCCACTTCTTATCACTTTCAAAGGCAGATAAATCATACCTGGGAGTCCCAAAGGTGTTGAAGACTACCCTATCTGCTCTTTGATAACTTAGGAGATTAAACTACCTGTTCCCATCTCATTCATAGCCCTCCAGGCAGATTGGGCTTTTGACAGGGCAGCAGCTGCAGAATTCACTATTCCTCAAACATCCTTGGGAAGCCAGTCACCACCCTCTCAGCAGGGGAAGGGGCAACATCCTCCATCATCTTACCAATGTGCAAGCCAGATCATCCTGAGGTGTGGAGTTGCCCCTGAAGGCCTGTTACACCCCCCATTAGCTATGGTTGTTGATTGATGAATTGTGCTCACAGATGTTGCCGTTGCATAAGGTGAACACAGTGTCAGCCTGTAGCTGTGGGAACTCCATCTCTGCAGCCAAAACCACTAACTGGCCTGGGGTGCAGGATGCAAGACCAAGCATTTCTGGTGCTGCTGCCACAGGACAAGCAACATAATGTTTCCAGCAGTAATACCTTCTCTGGCTGGCCCAGCTCCATATTGGAGCAATCAGAGGGTAATTAATGCCAAACATGATCTCCTTGCCCATCTCTGAGCTTCTGTTCCTCTCACAGATAGTAGCCTTCCCTACCTGTCCCTTTTTCTAGCAGAGACACCTGGCTGGGATGGAATTTCACCCACTGATGTCTGGGGCATGCTTATGGCCTGACAGGAGACCTTTTCAAAGCAGACTGGTGACTCAAGGGGCTGCAGAAGTTTGATATGCCACCTCTGACCTGGCCTTGCTGCCTGCTCCCTCTGATGTCTTCAGCAGCTCAGCAGACCAAATAAACACTAAGTAAGAGAGCGTGAAAAGCAAGGAGCAGCACGTATCATGCATCTTGCTCTGTATCTCTCCTGGTCTCAGGAGAACAGGGAAGGCTTGAAAGAGTAAACTTAGAGACATTTCCTTACAAAGAAGTCAAAGATTTATTTCCATTTCAAGTGAAGAAGGAGAGTAAATACAAAAAAAATCTCCAATTGAGAATATAATATTCTGCTAGACTGTACAATCCACCTCTTTCTCAAAGTCTGCTCAAGGCCTGACTCTACCAGAACTTGGGAGGAACAGGAACCAAGAGGCTCCATGATTTGAGGAATGAGCACTTTCAGGGCCCTTCGCTCTTCTCATTAGTGCTCACCCTTAAGAGTTTCCTACAGGTTTACAATTCAAATCTATCAGACTGTTCTCACAGAAATAAAAGGATTAGTTTGAAATTTAGACTTTGCTAAAAGGAAGGTTCTCAGATATTTACAATGAATCTTACAGAAATCTAAATTCTTTTTCTTTTCCTTTTCATTTTTCTTTTCCTTTTTCTTTTCCTTTTTCTTTTTCTGGTGGTGCCTGAGAATTCCAAGCAAAGTGCCAGCCAAAAATACATTGAGATCCACATGTTTAACATATCCCCATGGCACAAGCATACACTGAGATCCAATTGTCCAATGTATCCCCTTGGCATATCCCCATATCCTCACAGAACGACCCAGCCCCATGGCTCCCCAAGGACACGACAAGTTTGTTTTCCTCTGTCCGTGGTCACACAGTCCCATGTCACACATGGACACATGCACAGGGGCAGCACATCTTGCTGCCCTGAGGTACAGCCTGGACAGACCTGCAATGTTCAGCACACCCTTGGCATCTGAGCCTACACAACAGCTCAGAGAGGTTGGAATAGCTGCTGGGAAGGGATCACAGGAATCTTCAGGACTGCTGCAAGCAGGAGGGTGGAGCATTGCCAGCACGAGCAAAAGGCAGGTGTAGCTTTGTCTGTTTTTGTCTTGAAAACCTTGAAGCACAGACCGCACACAGATCTAGAGTCCCCTGAATAGTCCATGTAGCTCTTCACAGTTCTACCCAGGGTTTCCAGCTGTTTGTGACAGAAGTTTAAGCAGTTTTTGACCATGTCTCAGGTTCCTGATGCAGCAAGCTCATCACTGTACCTGCTGCAAAAAGTATACCTTCTAGATATGCCTGATTTCCCTAGTTTGTAGGTATAAAAGACCTGGAGAGAAACAAGAACAAGCATCTAGACCTTATCTGCAAACAACACACAACCGAACCTACCCAATTAGTGCATTGTGAGTCACCAGGATCTATCAGACATGTCCTCCAGACATCGAGTTTTGCTCCCTGAACTGCCTACAAATGCTATCTGAGCTCAGAAGCATCTTACACAAAATCTGTATCATCACTGGTGACCTTGTTTTAGACTGAACCCTAGACTAGCACAAGGGCTGAAGCAGAGAACAAAACCAGAGGAACAAGGACCAGAAGACATCCAGGCTCTTTAGTCTCATGACCAGTGATAAGACTCCTGGAAACAGCATGAAGTTGAGTCAGGGGAGGTTTAGGTTGGATATCACCCCAGATAGTGGCTCAGCACTGAACAGGCCCCCCAGGGAGCAAGCACCAAGCCTGACAGAGTTCAAAAAGACTTTGGACAACACTCTCAGGCACATGGTGTGATTCTTGGGGAGTCCTGTGCAGGGACAAGAGTTGGGCTTGATGATCCTATGAGTCCCTTCCAACTCAGCATATTCTATGCTTCTATGAAAATGATTTGGTCCACATTGACAACTGCTTCTACAGGAAGGAAAGAATGCATTAAAAGGCAGGACATTTCTTCTCCCAGCTGCCTCCAAACTTGCAAGAGGTCAGCATGACTCACTGTCAAAGTGATGCAGTCCAGTCCTTGCAGGCAATGAAAGCCAAGCAAGCAGCTGACAACAGTACAAGAAGCTGGCACATCTAGGTGCATCTCCTCTTACAGATGGTGAAGGGGGACTTGGGAGAGGTGTTAACACAGGTCCTGAGGAGATCTGCCCCCAGTCAAGGTAGCAGCCTCTGCTCTCTCCAGGATGGAAACAGCTTCTGGATATGCCAGGACCAGAAAGGACAGGAAGATACAACACAGCTCTTCAGAAGGGATGTTTGACCTCAGCACACCAAAGATCTGACTCGTGCTTACACTCGCTGTCTGTGCCTGCTTCCACTGGTGGCAGTGCAACCTGCCCAGCTCTGAGTGAGGACAGAAGCTTCCTGTGGTGCCACAGACAAATCTGCATGGACAAGGGGCAGTGGTATCAGGCCAGCTGCAGCCTCCCAGCGCAGAAACTGGCTCACCCAGTGCATGCCATCCCTAGCACTCAGGTCTTGCATCCAAAACTCCTCTCCTACCTCACAGCCACGTGGACAGCACACATACAACTTCTCCTGCAGAGGGCTTCACCCTGCTCCACACCAAGCTGTGCTGTGGGGACACACAACCACTTTCCTGCTCCACTCCATTTCCTCTCTCATGTCCCACCTGGATATGGGGACTGTAGCCCCCAGAAAAGGCAAGGAAGTTGCCTCTACACAAATTTCATCCTGCTGAGCACCTCATCTAAGAAAAGCTCTGTGGAGCCAAAGGCACAGGTGTCTTCGTGGGACCAAGAGCTCTTTGCAGCAAAGCATAGAAGCAAGACGAGACAGTAGACTTGAAAAGAGACAAAAGAAGTGCTGAATGGAGGGTACAAGGAGAAACTTCTCCCCCACGAGAGAAGAGACTGTGCTGTCTCGATTCTTGAAGGTGCTAAGAACTCAACTAGACGGGCCCGAGCCTACTGGTCTGAGTCATAGCTGACCCTGACTTGGGTACCAGATTGGAACAGAAACTTCCAAGATCTCCTTCAGCCTGAGTTATACTAAGCTCTATACCCTTCTCAGGTGAGAGAGACCCTGGTGTACTGTGCACTCTGTCTGTTCTTCCAAAGCTCCTGCTGAGGCTCTGGCTGCACTTTCTACCTCACTCTCCCCATAAAAGGCGCCACCACACTGCAGGACCTTCTCATCAACCTTCTTCTGGCCCTGGATACAGAGGTTTCCCACCTTCACAGGAAAAAGGAGCTGTATAAGGAGACCTGGGAGCAGGGCTACATCAGCTCTTTCTACACTCACAGGCCCCTGCAGAGCCCTGGGCATCCACTACTTCTTCAGGCCCCTTCCAGGCTGGTGGGATCTGTTGGGAGGGGTATGCTTGAGTTTCCCTGTGGATCTAGTTTCAAGCCTTTGCCTCTCACAGACATTCCTATTAGTTGTTCCCTCTCCATGTCTTTCTCTAGTCTCTTTTCTGCCCTAGGAAAGCGTCAAAGTGGAGCCAATTGAAGGCGAAAAGGCACTATATGTCCTGTCTTGTGTGTTTCAGTAAAGAAAGTTTTCCCCTATATACATGCCAATTTCTCTAGGCTACAGATGGAGCTGGGCTGACCTTAGGAACAAAGTAATTTAGGATGTAAGTACCTCCACAGGCCTCAGGATCAGGCCTCCACTCAAAACAGGTCCAAATTCAATGCTGGATCCAACTTCAGAGGCCGATCAAGCTCTGTCCAATGAAGCGGGAAAGACCTCCAAAGGCAGAGGTCTCACAGCCTCACTGTGTCCCTCTTCCAGGGGCTGGGCATGCTCATGGTAGAAGTTTTTATCGTTCCAATCCCACCACACTTCCCACCCCAGCAGCACAGAGTGCGACACCTGGAAGGATCTGACTTGATGTGTTTGCCTGCAGCCGTGGCATCCAAAACTTCTCCAGCCTTGGCCACAGTGCTGGTGTGAAGCTTGGGGCTAAAGCAATAGCCATCAGGGACATGACACCACATCAGTGCCATGCATCCTGCTTTTACAGCTTTGCCTGCACGAGGCCAGGAAACGCTTCCTCCTGCCTTCCTCTTTCACTGCACCAACAGATACTGAGTTCTCTAAAAAATAATCATCAACACCAGAGAGACTTTTAAAAGAGAAATCTTCCTGGGTAGACCAGAAGGGGCCCAGTTGGGTGTGCCGGGAGGTTGGGAGCGTGGCAGGAAGCTTTGAGCACCTGCCCCAGGAAAGGCTGTAGAAGAGGAACAGACTGCCCCATCCAGGCACTTGGGAGTGTCTAGGGCTTTTTTGCCGAGAGTGGACAGGGCTGGGCAGGGTACCCCAGGTCCCCAGGGCTGACTGCGACACTCCTCGCCAAGGAAGCCCGGACAGTTGGTAGAATGTGGAGGCACATGTCGAGGTTCTCCAGCATCTTCCCGGGAGGCTCCAGGAACAGCGGTGCCGGGCGAGCCCCCACAGTCCGCCCTCTCCGGGGCTCCGGTCCGTGCTGCCGGGCCCCTCCCGGGATGGGTCAGAGCGCCGGGACGAACCTGTCGGGGCCTCCAGGGTAGGTGCCGTGCCGCGGTCCGGGCTCGCCGGCGCCCAGCTGCCCTCCGGCGTCGTAGGCGTGTGGCAGCGGCGGGTAGGGCGCGGGGGAGCGGCGGCCGTAGAGCGCGGCGGGGCCGGGCGGCGAGGCGGGCAGCACGATGCGCCCCGAAGGCGCGTACAGCGG
>VZRZ01004633.1:0-55438 GCA_013398175.1 Climacteris rufus | reverse complement strand
CCCCCACGTCCGCCCCCCTCCGCCGGTCCCCGTCCCCAGCGCCGTCGGGGCGCCGCGGACCCGCCGCCGTCGGGAGCGCACGGGTCCGGGGGACCGACGCGCACCGAGCGGAGCGGGGGCGTCCCCCGGGATCTCGGTGCGGGTGTCTGGGCACGGGCATTTAACGCGCCTCCCCGCGGGGCCGGTTTGGCTGGCGGCCGCGGGGAGAGGGGGGAGCGATGAGCGGCCGCCGCTGTCGGAGGGGATGCTGCCGGTCCGCGGCGCGGGACAGCAGGCCCCGGGCAACGTCGCCCAGGAAGCCCCACGGCCCTTTGCGGAAATCAAGCGGTCGAAACAAATTAAGCTGAAAAAAAAACACCCGGTGGAAGATCTGCGTGGGGAGAGAGAGTAACCGTGGGCTTAAGATACACGGTTTGCAGACAGAGCTGCTATGCAGAATGCACTGAGACTGGGGCCCTCACCTCTGTTCCCCAGCAACGATTTGGCACAGGGCTGGGCTCCCGTGGCCCTGGTTTACACCTGATCTGATCTGATCTGCTGGTCCCTGATCCTTAGGCCACAGGACCCCACAGGTACATGATCCATCCAGGCTTTCCACAGGCTGCTGCTGGGACATACTTACCTGCCAGCTCCCTCATATTTACTCAGATACTTGGGGCTGAGGGTCAGATACCAGCTGAGTGTGCCAACTGGTGAGGAATGCTTGCCCAGGACTTGGACCCCTGTGGCACACACCCACAGGCCTGGGGACAGCACAGCCTCCTCACCTGTTAGCATGATGTTCCTTGTGAGCCAGAACGGAAAGGAGATGGCAGGAGTGGGATGGAAAGTGTGTGCAGGTGTGCACAGGTAGGTGTGTGCATGGAAGTATGAGCATGCACAGATATATGGGTGTGCAAGAGCACTGGTGTGGGAGTGAGGACATGAGTGAGAGCTCGTGGGTGTGCAGTGACAGACGAGTGTGCGTACAAACAAATGCGAGCACACACAGATGCATGGCTGGACCCGAGGCTTGCATGCGGGCATGTAGGCAGAAACAGACATGGGCAGATGTGTGTGCAGAGAGGTGGATGTGCAGAGGTGTGCAGGTGATCCTGCTCGTGTCTTGGTGGCTCCTGCCAGTTCTTCCAGAACTTGAGTCACCACTGCACTGCTGAGTCTATTTTTGTGGGAGAAGCTTTCCCAAAGCCCTCTTGGCCATGGCACAAATGATGTTTAAGGGAGCAAGGAGAGGTAGGAACTGTTCATCCTAGTGAAACAGCTCCCTTGGAGGTGTCCAATAAAGTTGTTTGTCTGCTTAGAGAAATATCAATGTGTGTGTGTGTATGTGTGTGAGGATCCATTTCCATGCAACAAACAAATCCCAGCCCTGGTTTCTAGCTAAATAAGGGACCTAGGAGTCACTGGCCACCTGCTTAATTGTGCAGCTTCCCAGCAACCTGGGAGATAGCAAAAAACCCTATGGAGCTAGCAGAATAAACTGTGAAGTGGTGGTTGCTGAGGACCCACGTGTAACATGTACTGAGTTCAGTAGCTGGATGCAGACTTGTGGCAGTGTTTCAAATCACATGCTGCAGAGTTTGTGTTGAGAAAAATCAATCTCCTGTATCAACATCCATTCTCTTGAAGTGCACAGCAGACTGGAGTAGCATTACCCTGTAGGAATCAAAACCCCAACTCATTCAGCACGAAGCTGCCTCACCAGTAATGCTCTGCCTTCTGACTCATGGGAAGCTGCAGCTGGGAATGGATTTTCCTATCAAATGTTCCAAAAGGCAGTGCCGTAGTTCAGACGCCTCTAGTGCCGTGTCTCTCTGTGCCATGCCAATTCCGTGCCTCCAGAGGGCAAAGTCAGATCGTCCTTCGCTTTCCACTCGTAGAGGATGGGGAATTAAAGAGGTGTGTGCTGAGGAGGGATGGTGTGCTGAACAGCTGCTTTTGCCCTCCCTGCTGGTGATGAAAATCCTTTTCCAAGTAAGCACTTTCCTTGGCAGAGCCCAAAGCAGAGTGAAATGGATACCCAAACAGCATGTGCTGGCTCTTGTCCCTTCTCCTTTCCACATTACACAGCTTAAACTATGGTGCCAGTATTTGTGAGAGAAGTGGGAGTTGTATAACACGGTGCCCTGGAGAGTATCCTCAATCTGACATTATCATAAGTCTATTTAAAAACACTTTCAACTTTCTACTTGGGGAGCAGGAGCGTGTCCCATTTTAAGCATTGGTGTCTCTTGAGTACTAGTTCCCATGGGGAGGGAACTATGGAAAACATAAAACTCCGACTCACCCATGTGGATCTTAGACTGCAGATCTCCTCCATCTGTAAGTTGAGCAGTGCATGTTGCTGGAGCAGAACAGTTGGTGCTTTTCATGTCTATGAAGTGTTGTTTTCTCTTTTGATTCAGCCATGCTGGAGGAAGGACAAAGGTAAGTAAAACGGAAAACAGCATGCATTGATTAATCCTTTGGAGTTCATAGTGCAATCAAAAATGTATGATAGCTACATAGTATTACCCAGACAAAGCTATCACTTGACCTTTTTTTGGTCTCTGGGACAAAGTTAAAGTTAGCATTTTTTCTGTCTAAATTTCCCAGCTCAGATCCTGCCAAAACTAAGGTCAGCAGCCTTCAACTGGGCAAAGTGCTCCTTGATTCTGAGACCACTGGACTGCAGAGTGTACTTTGCACAAGGGCACTGTGCCTTGACCTCTCAAGAATGGAGCTTGTTAGAACCAGTAGGTGCTAGAGAATTATCCCAACCAAAATCCCATGCTTGGATGTCCAAGAGTAATTTCCACTCATGGAAAAAATCCAGTCCCTTAGGCATCACTGCCCGCTCAGTTGCCATGTTACAAACCACAGCACTGAGATCCTGCACGGGCAGACTATTGGGACTGCCCTTCATTAGTCCTGTGACCTGAGCTGCTTCTTGCACTGCAGCCAAACGAGGGGAAGCGAACATTAAATGTGTGGACGGTTCCTTCATGTGCAGCACACTGATCGTGTTGGTTCCACCATCAGAATTCCTCTCCTCTTTGAGGTGAGGAAAAGTTTTGCCTCTGTGTCCCAGGAACAGCAGGGCTGTATTTAATGTGCTCCAAGTTAAGGGTCTGGCAGAGTCAAAAATCCCAGATCATATTCGCTGAATGTAAATCAAGTGTGAGGACATACCCATGGCACAGCCACCACCCCAAGCTCAGCTGCACCTGTGACGGGATGGCAAGTTTGGTGTTTTTATTGGCTGTGTGTTTGGTGCCAGAACTTTGCTGTTAGAAGTGTGGAGAGCATCCCAGCCAGACACTTCATGACACTGTGACAAAGTGTCTTACCTGCAGCTCATGGTTAAGATCTGAGAGGGGACCATAAGCCTTTAATAAGACAGGGCATGACATCATTCATGCCCTTTCAGAGCACATTCCACAAAGAAGTATCCAAAGTGACTGTGCATAAGATGTGTTGCACCTACCTGGTATTAGTGGGAGACAAGCGCAGGGAGGTGATTGCATGGATTTTGGAAACACTTTGTGGCCAGATGATGGTATGGGGACCAAGGTGAAACCTCTGAGGGAGAACTGATGTGCATCTGAACATGGAGTATGACCACATGGTAGAAGAGAGGCTGGAAAGCACCATACTACAAAGATACTGTGTATTTTCCTCAGCTGTTTGCTTGTCTGGTGGGGGCAAGGTCTCACTCTGCATCAGGGACATGATTGGTTAGTATCAGTCCTGCCTTTCCAAATTCTGCAGCTTCTCATCCCTTGGTTGAGTTTTCTATGGGAACTTGGGCCTGCAGGGAAGAAAGAGCTGCTTGCTGAGAGAATCACACAGATATAGCCAGGTTCATAGGAAGGCTTGAGTTAGCTGTTGTGGTCATTCTTCTGTAGAAAAAAACGAAACATCATGGTGGTTTTAAAATAGGCCATGTGTCAGACCAGAATTTGGGACAAGAGCCATGGGCAGCCTTAGCCTCCATCCAGCATGGTTCCACCTGGGCAGGGCACTGAGCATGCTTGCCTGATAGCCCAGCAGCTCCCCTGGCTCTTGGAGGGAAACAGGACCTGCAGTGGGTGAGCTGCAGCAGGGGTAGGTGCAGGTGGGCAGGGCAGGCTCTCTCAGAGCAGAACACCACCTCTGACCATTCCCTTGGGACCCTGCCCCTCTCAGGGGAATTCTGTGCGAGTGTAATGGCCAAAGGACTGGCCATATAGCATGGGAGATGTGCAGGATTGGTGCCGTGGGGTGATGGTAGTGCTGAGCTTAGAGGGAGTGGCAGTCCCAGGAAGAGGCAGAGCCTCAGCCTAGCGGAACCACCGGAAACGGGAGCACCAGACTGGTGCAGAGCTTACGAGGACCAGCAAAAGAAAGGTGCCAGTGGTGCCCCAGGGCAGCAGTGGCCTGTGTGCCAGTCCCAGCTGGGAAGTGACAGGCAGAGCAGGGTCCTGTGCAGAGGCTTCAGGGAATGCTGTGTATGAGGCTGGACATGGGCCAGGAGTGACTCCTGCTGTGAATGAGGTACACTCCGTATTGGGTTTCCTGAGGAGGAGCACAGCTTGTCAGGCAACCCGAGGTCTGTGCCAGGACTCCTAAACAGTTAAACAGGCACACTTGCTGTGCACACTAGCAACGAGAGCCTCATTAGCTAAGGCACAGAGCCACAAAATGAAGCAACAGAAGACACCATGTGTGATGTAGGCAGCAAGGAGCAGGCACCTTCTTGGTGGAAGCTGAGTGGATGCAGCCTGAGCTGGATAGGCCATGACACATTCATTTGTTCTCCTGCCGAAGCAGATTTTAGTATTGGTTTCCAAGAGAATAGGCTGCCCATTCTTGCCTTTGCACCACCAAGATATCACTGGGAGTAGTGCAGATCTGTCAGATGCTTCAAAAAGGAGGAGCTGGCTTTTTCTGGAAACATGCCAAGCAGAGTCAGGCTCTCTTCTGTAAGCTGAAAATCACTTGCTGTGGATTTGTTGGTTGGTTGGTTGTTTTTTTGGTTTTGGTTGGTTTTTGTTTAGTTGGTTTTTTTGTTTGGTTGTTGTTTTTTCGGTGTGCAGGTGTTACAATGTTTGCATGGCTCTTGCTACCCTGAAGCCTGTGAATTTCAGCACCTCATGAAAATCTTCCGGATGGGCAGCTTTGAATAGCCATCAGACACTGTTGGCATGGAAATAAGTTCTTTCTGTTTTGCCTATCAAATGCTCTATTTGGGTAGTCATTCAACAGTTTTGAGAAGTTTAATGTCTGGCAGGATGAACATCTACTCAGTATTTCCCAGGTGCCCTGCTGGGACCTGTCTGCTCTGCTGGCTCACAACAGGCATCACTGGCATCTGACAGAGGCTCCTACAGAGGGGACACAGGGTCAGAAAGACCCTGAGGCTTCTGGACAGGAAGTGTCACCTGATGACAAATTTTTTTAAGACAAATTAGTATTTACCAGAGTAGTAATTCAACCATCTTTGCAGCTAGTAGTGAAACCTGTTGCTTGATAGAAAATTATATGATACATTGGTTTAGAGGGAATTATATATTGTTTGCTTTGGAAGCTTTGCAATTTTATTTAAGTGTAATTATTTAATTAATTGCCATATTATAACAAAATATATTTGCAAATATCCTGCTTTACTTCAGTAAGCTATGTGAAAAGAAATATTATTTGTTTTCTCTTTTCTTTGTTGCAGAACCGTGGTGTTCTGGACATGGGCTTTTTCTCACTCAAGCGTAGGATAGAGAGGGTACAGGTCATTTTGGCCAAACTGTAATGTTAAAGAAGTTAATTTCCCAACACAGGCAAGAGAAATTTCTTGGTGTTCTCTGTTGGCAATGTTCTTCGTGTTGTTTCACCCAAACATAGATATTTAAAAGTCTCTAACAAATTGCAGAGGAGTTGTCCTATAGTTTGCTAACCAGTTTCCTGTCCTGAGACATGTTCTGCACTGTGATCCTTGCAGAGCACTTTCCTCGTGGTCACAGACAGCACATCAGCCAAGGAGGGAGATAAAAGAGAGAAAAGGTGTTGGGAGCAAGTAGAGAAGCAGTGGAGGAAGACTGGGAACACATGAAGGAGGGGAAAGAGAAGGAAGAGAAGTACTGTGGAAAAAAAAAGGAAGGTGGAGAGGAAGGGTTGGGGATGGAGCTGGAAGAATATGGAACACTAGTTGGGAAGGTTTGTTTTGTGGAGAGAATGTTGTAATGATAGACCAAAAAAAAAACTCACCTAAGTTTCTTCTCCTCTGGGTGTTGGCCTGGAATCAAAGACTCTTAAGCATCACTTCGGTACAAGCCAATAAACATGAAAAGTAATGTCACAACTTTCTAGGACTGGTCTACACAGACCACAAAAAGGTTCTTTTCATCTTTATTTTTTCTTTAAACCAAGCAAAATCACGGATTGAACTGTATTACTGAGCTTTATTAAACAAACCAGATGTTGCCCTTACTTCCCTGGAAACTGCAGCTTTTAGCCCGCTTTGCCTGACTCTACTTGATTAACAAAAATAACCTGTTTCAGTAGGTAGGTTCAGGCACCCAGCACTTTTGTGTGCCAAGTTTCTGACTCTTCCAGGTTTTCTGGAGAAGCCCTTAGCAACGAGACAGTCCAGAGGCAGAGCTGGGAAGCCAAGACATCGGGTCAGAGTCTGCGTCAGGGATTGCAGGGAGGGACACAGGCACGGCCACAACGTGGCCCTGCGGCTGGAGGCAAAAGCCCCAGCTTGAAAGTAGCTCCCAGTTACAGCTGAGGGGCTTCCCTGGCTCTTTCCTGGCCTTGGACACAGTCAGGTGGATGCCTAGGGTGGGGAGTGTGTGTCAACCCCCGACTGAGGAAACAAAAATTGCACATAAAATGGCGTATGTGCGTGCACTGTTGTGTTTGTTCGTGAACCTGAGCAATGCACAAAGCAGCGGTGAATGTTAAACCTCGCCTTACCTTAGGGTGAGTTGTGAGTACCATTGCCGCGGGTGCATTCAGCGGTCTGGTAGATGCTGATGGGGGATCCTTAGGACCCAGCGCTACCCTGCTGTAATTCCATGCCTGAGGGATGTAAATAGTCTTTATTTAAAAAACAAAGTGTAAAGTAGGGATAGTTTGAGTTTATTGGCACTGGCAGACAAAATCTGAATACTTTTACAAAGAGCTCCTGTTTTTTTCCCTAGGCCTCTTTGTTCTCATTGCCTCTCTCTGACCCTTTAGCAATCACCATGGTAATTACCAAGTAATGCCCTATTTACAAGTACCTTCCGAAATCTGCTGGAGTTTTGCTTGAGCCTGTAACAAAAATGTCTCTCCCCACATGAGAAAATGGGTTATTTCTCAAATTCCAACCTTTTTTTTAAACAAGACTGGAAAGGCAGTGAATAGCTGGCTTGCTGCTGAAGTTAGCAGATCTGTGGGGATTTACACTAGATAAGCATCTGCCCAGTGTTTGCCTGAGGCAATACCTCTAACCAAAAGTGTGTAGGTCGTGGTAATCTGGAGAGAAAGAAGTGTTTTAAAGTTTTGTGCTGCTAATAGAAATAGGCACTGCACTGCATGTATTTCCGGGGACAGCAAAAAGTTTCAGAAATCTCTTTTTGATTTGCACAGTCTGGTCTTGTTCTGTGACCAGTCCATATTTCTTTTGGGAAGTCTGTGCCATGGGAAAGGTTTCCCAAAGGGAGAGCAGAATCTCTGTCTGTCAGGCTTTTTAAAATTTGGCTGGTCGTGGCCCTGTGCAAGATGATCTAACTTGGAGCATAACCCTGCTTTAAGTTTTTGCTGGACCGGAAACCTCGTCATTTCTGCAGTTCTCTCTGTTCCTGTGGTAGAAACGTGACTTCCAGGAGTTGCTGTCGAATCAGCTCAAGTCCTGTCAATGACAGAGGGAAGTAACCTGAGAATACAAGCTAAATGACTTCTCAAAATGCCAGGTGCTCAGATTTTCTTTCTCCCAGCTGGCTCTGATAGTTTTGCTTATGCAGTTTGGGTATTCATATGCAAATCACAGATTTGCCGACCATGATGGACCATTATGAGAAAACAGATCTTCCAGAAGTTATTTAACAATCACATCAAGGATCGTGTTTTGGACCTGGAAGGGGCAGGAGAGTGGCATCGTTTTGAGACCTTTGAGATTCACACCCCTTTACTCTGCTGTGAGACAATGCAATGTTCGCTGTGTGAGAGTGGCCTGGTTTTGGCTGGGAGTGAGTTAATTTTCTCAGTAGTGGCTAGTATGGGGCTGTGTTTTGGACTTGTGCTGAAATAAGTGTTGGTAACACAGGAATGTTTTTGTTGCTGCTGAGCAGGGCTTACAGAGAGCAGCCCTTTGCTGTTTCTCACCCACCCGACAAAAGAGGGGGCTCAGGGTGCACACGGAGTTGGGAGGGGACAGGGCATCTGATCCCAACTGACCCAAGGGATATCCCACAGCATATGGTGTCATGCTGAGCATAAAAAGCTGAGGGAAGAAGGAGGAGGCGGGGGGGCTGTTTGGAGTGATGGTGTTTGTCTGCCCGAGTCACCGTGAGGCGTGAGGGGGCCCTGCTGTCCTGCTGTCCTGGAGATGCAAAACGCCTGCCCGTGGGAATAAATTCCTTGTTTTGCTTTGTTTGTATGTGTGGCTTTTGCTTTACCTATTAAACTGTTTCTACCTCAATTTTCTCATTTTTGCTCTTCCAGTTCTTGCCCCCATCCCACCGGGGGGAGTGAGTGAGCAGCTGTGGTGGACTCAATTGCTGGCTGGGGTTAA
The DNA here is from genome assembly GCA_013398175.1 of Climacteris rufus. NCBI lineage: Eukaryota > Metazoa > Chordata > Aves > Passeriformes > Climacteridae > Climacteris > Climacteris rufus. Next base: position 46,707 of record VZRZ01004633.1, on the reverse strand, counting down.
ACCACTACAGAGTATCTTTATCACTTTAAAAAAATAGAGAACAAGGGAGAGGTGGAAAATTAAATGTGAAAATTATTTTTAAAAATACTATTTCTTCCTGTAAGAAGTGTTTATTTAGATGTGAACATAAGAAAAGGTCTGAGGGCAGAGACAGGCTAAGATCTGATTCCAGTAAGTGAGCAGAAGACTCTGGTCTGAGCAAGGTGCTAAAGACAGGGAAAATAGGATTGACCTCTGAAGTCACCAGAAAGAGGGAGCTTCTGGAAAGCACCTTCACCCTAAAGGCAGGAGACCACAGCTGGGCTCAATGCAACCTCCCTGATGCTCAGACAGCGAAAGCCAGGGCAGTGCACCCCATGGGCAACACATGGAGCCCCCGTTCCTTCCTGAGAGTCCTGGCAAGTCATCCTTGGGACACCGCCTCTGGGGTGTGGAGCAAACCAACATCCCTGTGTGGACCACAGAGGCGAGGGGGAATAACCCAGAGGAGGGGGGCACTGGCACATCCCCTTTGCTGGAGCTGCCAGCCCAGTGCTGTCAGCAATGCCGTGCTGCGCTGAGGGCTCGGCTGTGGCCAAGAGATGGGGTGGTTCTTGCTGGTTCAGTGCAAATAGCTGAGCACTTGAGATAATTTCTTTCAGTCACTTCTTACACATCATGAATGGGGCGTGTCAATTTTTTCTCCTCAGAACTAGTCTGGGCAACACTGACAGAGGAGTTGAAAAATCAGAGCTAATCCTGCAGGAATGACTCATTCTGGCATAGGATTTGCAGAGCAAGATGAAAAGTTCAGGTAAAACAAAAGCAAATGGAGGCTGCAGTAAAACTCTGTGGTTTAGAGCATGACAGCTTAACTGCTACGAAGTCAGAGTTGGAAACCCCCTCCCAACAAATTGCTGTACTCAAAACCTTGGCAATGTCTACAGCATGTCAATATTCAAGCACACTAGTTCCAGAAACTGAGGCTCTTTCCTGCAGGATTTGTAGGTTGGATTGCTAATTACCATGAGTCTGGAAAACAATTACTATTATTTCATTATTATTTTTAATTAAACACAAATAAAGGAATGGCTGTCTCCTTAAATTTTACTTTGAAATATTTTCTGCATTTTTTAGCTGGGTTTACACTGGCCAAGTCCAAACAGAGAGGCTCTGGAGTTTTGACAAAGGTTTAAGGTCATTTTTAAGCAGATTTCTCTAGTAAGGACAAAGGAGTAGCTGGGGTGAAAGCACAAGCCCAGTTACATATATCTGGGCGTGGGAAAGGAAGGCTGGATTTCCTGAAGCTATAGTAGACATAGAAATAATTTTCTCCTGCATCCTTTCACAAGTCTTTTAGCTACTTTAGCTTGCTTTCTTCACCTGGTATCTTTGCAGACACATCCAATACTGCAGAGCAGTAACGCAAGAGAGCTCACCTCCAGAGTGTGGATTAGAGAAAGTAATTTTTCCATTATTATTTCAAACATTTCACCTTGTAAGATAAAGATGTCAGTGTGGTTACAGCAAAAAGCTAAAGCATCAGGGAGTCACAGAGAAGAGGACACTTTCCCATCCCTGCCTCTCCCACACTTGTGGTACTTCCAGGAAAATTATACTTAGATGAGGATAAAACACTAATTTCAAAGGAAGATATTTTTGAAATGCCCAGAATATTAGCAGAAGTGTGGCAATCTTGCAGTAGATGCAGGTCCTGTTCTACATGCCAGGATGGGAGAAAACCAGCTGACCCTTACGGCTGAGACCAGCAGAGACCTGCTAGACCTCTCAGTGGTTACGCCTGTCAGGCGGTGAAACACTGGAGTCCCTGTGGCAAGGCTTTTCCAGCGACAGTTTGTGTCCTGCTGCTCTTTAGACTTTGCTGTGGGCAGATCAGAGCTTGCTGGAGCTGCGAGCCTGCCCAGGGCCCAGTGGGGCTGGGGCTGGGGCCAGGCGAGCCTAGCGCGGGCTCGGCTGCGCCTCTGGCCAGGCTGGCACAGCTTGGGGCTGCTGTGCATGCCGGCGCATTCTCCCGGGGATTAGCCCTGCAAGGAATGTGGTGCCGGAGGAATGTCCTCCCCGTGCAACCTGAAACCCCTCTGTCTGCTACAGCCGGGAAAACAGGGCGGGTTGCAGCAGCCCCGACAGCGCCGTGGCCCCGCAGCCGAGGCTGAGCGCCATGGGGGGTGCTCGCTGCTGTTTGCACTCCGGAGCACCCAGACCGCAGCAGCGGCCTCGCGTGCTGTGTGCTGGCATGAAAGGAGCATCCCCCAAGAGCAGAGGAGCTCAGGTGAGGGCACTGTTGGCAGTCTAGGATTTATTGGTACATTCTGTCAGTGTCTGTGGCACCAAGGCTCACTGCCACAAGAGTGAGCTGGACAGTAGTTACAGGGAAAGGGATTTTCACTTCAACACTGTGGAGCTTGAGGGTTCTCTCCCCTCCCCCTTACACTCAGCTGCTTGGCACAGCTGTCAGTGTAGATGCTGAACTAGCTCTTGTACCACCAGTACCCTTATCAGGGTGGCATCAAGAGGTGTGTGCTGCTGTATGCCCTTTCCTACAACACCCCTTGGGCATAGAGAATGTCACTGTGGACAGGAAAGCCGTGTTAGCTCATGTTGTTGTTTTAAGGCAAGCTGGCAAGTCCAAAACAAAACTCAGTCTGCATTTGATGCTCATCTCAACTGCTTCCATCACAGAGTTCAGCCTCTCCCCACAGTGCTTGCTTTGGGGACTGACCACAACTGGTTTTCTGGTCCCAAGCCTTCTCCTAGCAGCAGGTGTCAGGTGCAGATTGCATGGCAGTCAGACAGTGCTGCCTCACCTCTCCACCAAGTGATGGGTGTTTCAGCCCTGCATGAGCCTCGGGGGCCATGGCTGGGTGTGGAGGGCAGCGTATCTCATGTGGCTGCTGTGCAAAAAGCTGTTTTCCAATGAGCTCATGGCAGGGTCAGCGCCAGAACGAGGGCAAACGGAGCGTAAAGAAGGTTTGCACCCACATGCTGGCCCAATGCAACCTGTATTTGGTGACTTCTGATCAAATTCCTGCCAGGTTATTGCTCAACCTCCTTGTAGGGGCAGGGGCTGTGTGCAATAGGTGAAGGCATTTGGCCTCATGCATGCCTCATACAAGGCAATATCTACTCTGGCAGCTGCTGCTTTGAGGGTTGTTTCTTCTCTTTGTCTGGAGGGGCTGCCAGACCCCACTGTGATGACTGTGGATCCTCTCCCTTTACAGGCAGTTCAGCACATTCCTGGCAGCATCCAGCCTTGCCTGTGGCTAGCCCAGCAGATAGCTTGTTCTGCTGCACGAAGCAGAGACTTAGCAGCTAGTGCAGCATTAAATATGCTGGGACCCTACAGGTCAGAGCTTACTTGTACTCCTGCTTGATGAACCCAGATGACATCTCTCAGCTGCCTAGCTCCTGCCTGGGCAGCTAAACACCAAGGCAAAGTCCCAGCTAATAATCTGGAGACCCTGTGAGATGGAAAGCTGCACATCTGGCTCATGATTTGTGTAAGCCCACCTCCAGTCCTTCGTCCTTCGTCCAGTCCTACAAAGACCTGGGGGCAGGTGAGCCTGCAGAAGGAGGTAGGAAGGGAAAGAAGGAAGGAAGCTCTGAAGGTGCCACAGAAAAGCCATAGCCAACTCATGAAGTGCCATTTCTGTTGTGGGTAGATAGGAGGATCAGAGTGTAGTTCTTCTTCCTTCCTTGAAATACAGACAACAGCCATTGCACATGGCCGTGTGCTCTGGGATGACCCTGTCTGAGCAGTGAGGTTGGGCCGTATGACCCACTGTGGTCCCTTCCAATCTGACCCATTCTGTGTTCTGTGGATTTGGAATACCCACCAGCACAGGTAGCCCTGGGACCTGCTGGGTGACAGGAGCAGCTGGACTGAGCTGCCCCCTTACATCCATGGCCCCAGGCATGCCAAGCACTGCCGAAGAGAAGCAGAGGCTGACTCACACTGATGTGCAGAACAAAGCCTGATAGGGCTGGGGGCACAGCCACAGAGAGGCTGAGGCAAGGGAACAGGATGGCCGCCAGAAACCTCAGACAGATCTTCCAGGGCAGATCATTGTTCTTTTGCTCTGCTCTCCTTCCTTTACCATTAAGAAACAAAGCATCACCTTCCTTTTCCACCCTTCCTGCTGTCCCCTGCAAACCAACAGAGCAGAAATGGCTGTGGGATTGCAGTGAACAGTTTTCCATCTGCATCTTACGTCCCAAGGAGCCTGGAAGCTGTGCATTTTCACTCCAGACCCCCATCCAATTCCTAGCATTATCCTGAGTACATATTCCCTCTGCTCAGCTACTGTTTCCTTTCTGTGAACCAGGGATAATGGTGTCCCTTATCCTTCCCTAAGAAGGTCTGGCAGATTAGGCAGGTACCAAGCAGGAAACATGTGAATCCTAACCCCTGGACAGACTCATTACCACTCAGGCCCTTACACTCAGTGCAGTGGACTTTTCTCCCAGAACCTTTCCCAGCCTTCTAGGCATTAAGTGTAGATGGCACAGTGCCGTGGGAAGATACTGTACTTTTCTAAATGGTGCCTGAGGTTCTTCTCCATTTCTTTGGTTTTCTCATATTCCATTTATTTGATTTTTTTTTCTTTGTTTGTTTGTTTTGGAAGCCTAGAGGTCTTTCAGGAGAGGTCACTTGGGGAGAGAGGCAGCAGAAAGACTTCTTTTTGGTTTTATTCTGAGTCAGAGTAGGAGGTTTGGTGCAGAGATTTATGAAGGAGTTGGGATGTAAGTCTGCTGCTGAAATAACTCTCTTGGTCCAGTGATGGAGGCACTTGAAGCTCATAGGCATGTCACTTCTCCCAGGCAGCTATACCCTGTACTGTTGTGTAGGGCAGCTCTTGGGCAGATGAACAGCATGTTACCGCTGTTTGAAGTTCTGGAGCTGAGCTGGGAAAGACCACCTGCTCCTCCCAGTGCTCACAGCAAGATCACTGGGGTTGCCTGGAACCTACAGTCCAGAGGCCTCTCCCCCCACACCTGCAGGAACAAGGACAGGAAGACACTTGGGCTCCCTGGGCTCCTGGCCTTGATGGGGTTGATGAGAGGTCTTATGGCCCCTGGGGTCCAAATGGACCCAGGGCACAGGGGGGTGACCAGATTAGCAGCAGCACCATGAAATGCACATGATATGCATAAGGATGAGCCCAGCACTTGTTCAGCTCTTGCCATTTAGCAGGCATGGGGGACAGCAGCTAGCACTGCTTCATGCACTCACAGACCACAGTGGAACTGGTGGCAGGTGCCCAGTCCCTGAAGTGGCTGAAGGGCTGCAGGAGTGGCTCTTCTGGATTGGCCAGCATCACCAACCTGACCAGGCAGGACTAATGTCCACTGCAGAGGAGCCAGACCACTCACCACAGCCTGTGCTGTGTGCTGCTCCAGGCCTGGAGGAGCTCCTGCCCGTTTCTGGCAGGACCTCCAGCCACAGTCAAAATAGCACAGGGCTCTGAGGAGGTCGCCTGGCAATCACAGCTGTCCTTGCCAGAAGAGTCCATTGTGCCTGTCCTGCTCCAAGGAATTCTGGAGTTCTGTAAATGAAACCATCAGTGCGTGAAATATGTATATACTCCCCTGAGCAGTGATGCTGACCCTTGGTCCCTCTTTCTGGCCCACTGATCTTTGAATAGCTTAGGTTTAATGGAAGAGGGTCTGACACCACCCCCTTGTGCCCTCCCACTGACCGGGCAGCGCGTAGCCTGTAGGAGTGGGAATTGCTCTGTGAAGTGGGGGAGGTGGGAATGCCCAGTGCTTCCCGCGGGCAGAGAAGGGGTTGGCATGGGTGGCCCAGTGCAGGGGGTTTAGGAGTGCTGGGTTTGGGAGGGAGAGTGCTCTTTGTTTAGGAGGCAGAGCAGAAGGACCCTGGGGAGAGGCTTGTCCGTGGGACAGGGCCAAGTTTCCCCTGCAGACGTGTTCCCGGAGTTTCCCATTGCCCAGCGGAAGCCGGGTCCAGCGCTCACAGGTACCAGCTGTAACTGTGTGCTCTCTGCTCACACCGAGAGCGCCTCAGGCACGACGTGCCTCAGCAGCTTCGGGGGAAGAGGCCTGGGCTGGTGCTGGGCTGGGCTCTGACAGGGGAATGTACGCACAGATCAACGCCTGAGCTTCGTCTGTGCTGTGCTCAGGCTGCATTACCAGCAAGCTGCTGAGCAACTTCTGGGTAGCATGAAACAGTATTTCCCAAACCAGCCCTGCAGTGATTCATCAGAAGAATCCTTATCTTCATCTTTCAAAGGCTTTTGTCATTTTAATGAAGAAACAACTTCCTGCTGGCTGGATGGGCGATTACCCAACACAAACTGCAGATATTCAAAGGGAAGGGCCTGTGATCCATTAGTTGGTTAAGGGCTATTCTTCAGCCCAAGAGCCAGGATAATCCTAGGTGGGAACATCCACAAAGGGGTCAGCTGTTAAAGGAATTTAAGTGCCTTTGCATTGGTATCTAGAGCCCTGCTGGGAAGCTGAACCCTATGGAAGACTTCCCGTGACCTTTTTCACAAGTCTTGGGGGAAGGCTTCTAAATCATTGAGGCACGTCTGAAGGCTTCGCTCTCTGTTTTCTCCATCACTGCGCTTTCAAACATTTGCATCCTTGTCACACATTTGTCAAAGAGAAAGGGGGAGATGAAGAAAGAAATTTCAATAGTCTCAGGGCTTTGCTTACGGCTGTGTTAATGCTGAATAGCACGCGGAGGTGGAAGGGATATCCTGAACAATGTCTGGTCTCCAGGCAGAATCCGTTTCCCATGACAGTGCCTTTCTGAAGCAGGAATGCCAGCATGAAGCAAAACTTGTTAAAGTAGTAAAAGAAGAGGTCTCTATTGTGTCCTGTGTGACAGAATAATCCTCCCTCAAGAGCAGACTGCTGTCTTTTTCCCTCCCATCTGTGAATTTTGGCTTCAATCAACTTCATGATTTTCACAAGGTATAAAATTAAAGTCCTACCCCTTAAAAGCAACCAGCCAACCTTGCAGGATCTTCCCACAGACATGCCCACAACTGTGAATGTAGTTTTCCTGTGCAGACTCTAAAATGTCTGACTGCATTAACCTGAAATAAGGTTTCCTGTTAGGAGACACGGTTGATAACAAGAAACAAACATTGTCCACATCTCCATCCATTTCACTGGTTAAACATAATTTCCCTATCTCAATGCTTTATTCTGCTCCTCAATTTTCTCCTTAAATTTCTCCTAAAATTTCTCTTTAAAGCTTTCCTTTCTGAAGTACCTGTGAACACCAGCATACAATTATTTAGATTTACCAGGTGAGCAAAGCCGTCTTGCTTCTGTCTTTCCAGCTCCTTGTGCCCTGTGCTTGTTCCATCTTTCTCTACTACGTCTGAAGCCTGGACAGAGGTGTCTCATCTCACAGCTCAGCTTCTTAAGGGTTGTATTAATAATTAATCACAGGTGTCATCAGTATTGTCAACATATCTATACAGGAGCTGAATATACCAAATTAAAAGTGAAACAAGGGAAACAGGGCTGTTCTTTACCCCTGTTGTATTTCAAAAAGCTACTGATTATCATGTCTTTTCCACTTGCCTTCTATTTTAATTCCAGCAACACTCATTGGAGGCTGTTCATAATATGCCTGCGATCCTGCCATTAAAGAAAAATGGATTTATTTTTTTCTGGAAATGGAGAAAATGCTAGTAATGAGTCTGGTACTGCTGTTAAACAGTATTCTTCAGAGCAAATCATCCCTCCAGGTCCCTGACCACAAGGGAAAGGATGCACATAGGAAACACCCAGCTGTAGGAATCCTTGATTTCAGCTCAACAGACTGCATAAAGGATTCTGGAGGCAGGGTTTTTTTGGCTTCATGTGCCCGCGGTGAGCCTGAGCCCCAGACACCAGCCACCACAGAAAAAGGGGTGTCAGGGACACCCTGGGCTCATGTGCAATCCCTGCCCAGGAACCAGGGCACCCTGGGCAGGTGCGTGCTTCTGGTGTCCTCACAACCCTGTCTTGTGAGAGCAGAGATCTGCAGCCTGGCATATTTGGAGGGAAGTTACCATGTCAAACACCAATGCCAGTGCCGGTGGGACCTTTGCTTTGCTGGTAAGTGCTACCCAGGTTTGACTCAGGCACTGGAGGCTTAAGTGACTTGTTACAGCCTTTGCACACAAGCAAAACAATTCCTCCTAACTTTCAAAGCTACACATCTCCAAATCTGATGACAGCTGTGCACTGTTTACTTAGGGATTTCTTACATGTTTGAAAGTCTGTCAGCAAAGACTCAGACTATGTATCGTGGTTACTAGTTCATCAGTAATTTAATTATGTAGCCTTAAGATTCATACTGTCTCTTTCTGAAAGATCTGCTCTAGCTGAGGCAGGTGGGTTTGGTAAAGGTAATCCTGTACTGCAGCCAAAACTTGTCCATTTACTTCACCTATAGTGATGCTCATAAACAACCCTGTCACTGTGATGCCAGACAAGCAGGGTCAGCACCACGGCCGGAGCTTCGAGACAAACGCTTCAGACTGTAAAGATGTGCTTTGGTGCCAATCTAAATTATTTCTTGAATTTGATCCAAACTGACAAATGGCTTTAATTGAAAAGAGGGGAGTAAAGGTTCCTGAAAGCGGAAACAACACATTTTGACATTTTCCAAATGAAATCTTTTGTTTTCTTGTTTCATGAGGAGCTTTCAGTTTGACTGATCCTGAATTGGTTGGGGGTTTTTGGGGGTTGTTTTTTTTTGTTGTTGTTTTGTGTGTGTGTGTGTGTGTGTTTTGTTTTGTTTTGTTTATTTTTTTAATTAGTGAAAAAAAAACCCTCTGAAAGAAAGAGGAAGGCTTTCCCTTGGTCCAGGTGAAGTGGAACAAATATTCTGGTCACCTACTGCCATGCACAGTCAGAAACTTACACTCTCCAGCCATTTGCATGCTGTGAAAAAGCCTCCTCTTCACAGGGAGAAGAGAGTTCAGGAGAAGTAAGGTGAGATGGGTACACCTCTCTTGCAGGGTGTTGTAGAAATTGTTCTTTAAAAACCCTTTAATTGGCAATTTCTTCGAAGTGTGGAGGAATGCAGTTTCTGTTTATAATCCCACCATCATTGTACCGTTGTTACAAGTGGGCTGGTCTATCAGTACTAACGGGCCCATCCATTATACTCTCTTAATTTAGAGCTGCAGAGAGAAACACCCACTCCTGTGGCTCACCTGTGGGCTAAAGTGGTGTCACTGAATCCTTCTTATGCATTTCAGTGAGTCCCCACTCTCCAAAAATTGCTGACAGTAGTGCATCCTCCATGTGTGGGAAGTGTGGCATAACATGGTGTGTTTGTGTAGGTGCCAGTCCGCTTGTACTTCCATCAGCTGTAAACTTCACAAGAAACTGCATCTTCTCCTACCTAGATCTTCGACTACTTCACTTAGGAGCGATGTGCTAAGAGCAGATGTCTGCTGGATCTGTGTCAGGAATAGTCAGGAAAAGAACTTTCCACAGAGTTATTTTTTATCAGTTGCTTGCTTTTTAATCCATGTGACAAGTAGATCACAGATCTTCAAGGGATACTAATTAGGCAGCTAAAATGAGATTAAGTGGACTGTCAAAGCCATTTGGCTGCTATAATTACCATCCTCCTATTTACATTGTGCCTTTAGCTGAAGTTTGGGCAGGACTGATGAGAAACCAGGATCGCTCATGGGTATAAACTAGTGTTAGTCACATTTCCCTGATCTCTGCATGCCTGCTGCAGATTTCAGGTGGAAGACAAGCAGAAAAGACATGAAGCTTAGTGCTTCTTCCTTCAACCCAGGCTCTCTTACACAGTCTAGATGTTTCAGCACTTTTGCAGTGGCTCATATGTCATTGGGGTTGTTGTTGTAGATCTTCATATGTGATCTCCTGACCACCTTCACTGCACTATGGAATCTGTGGTGCCTGCAGTTTCTTTTCAAAAGATGGGGAACCCATGCCCCTCTGAGGAGTATACTGTGGGAATAAGCTCAGATAGCAGTTGCTTGGCTCAGTTTATGTGAGTAAAATGCCATGCATCATGATGCAAGAAATATCAAATAGAATCTTCTTAACAGAGGTAGCCCACTCTGGCAAAGGTGTCAGGTGATGAGATGAAAATTGAGGTACTGAGACTTAATTATAGCTTCCAATTTCTTTTGTGCTAAGACACAGTTTAATTTGAAAGGAGATTAGGTTGCAGAGCATGGACACAGTCTCTATGCTACTGTCCTAAGGGTGAACAGTAATGGGAGTTCAGTTGGGGAGGCAGTTCCTAAAATCAGTGGATTTACAGCACTTAGGAGAATGGCACAAGACTGGTGCCAAGCTCCACTTTGTTAGCCCTGGATTTAATAGATAGATACAACAGTCCTCAAAATTTGTCCAAAGTTTGCATTTGGAAACAGAGGCCTTGACTGGAAAACCTGAGATGTCTGACAGAGAGTACGTCAGCAAGCAGAAGGGATGACTGCACATGCATGGGGGTGTGTGCATAAATTTTCCATTTACATAAGGATGGTTGGCAAAAGCTCTCTGGGCTTTAGAAGCAGAGAGGCCTAAAAGCTCAGATGACATTTGCTGGAGAGAAGAGAAGAGAAAGGAGCTTGTGGGCAGGCCTCAAACACATGCAGTGTATTTATCTTGCCATCATAATTTCTGGTGCATTGTGTTTGTGAGGGGAGAAATCCTGGGGAGCGGAAGGTAGCCTGTACTTGTGATACCAGGCAAAAGTGAAAGGCAGCTAATGTACTGAGCCACTTGTAGGTGGCTCACCACCCTAAATTTGCCTCATGTGCAAACCCCCTAAATTAAAAAAAAAAAAAAGAAACAAGTGAAACAATCTCTTCGATACACACTTTGTAGCAGCAAAGATTACTCTGTGTGTTTGTGCCACTGTGCTGGGAAAGCTGAAGAGAAACTGGCAGTGAATCCGTGATGACCAGCCAGAGCAGCAGCCTAGGATATGAGAGTGTCCAGCCGCAAGGACTCCAGGGAAACAGGTGAGGAGGATTTGAAGTTACTACACTTCAGGAGAGGACTTGTTACTCATTGTGTCCTGTCTCTCTGTTGTCCTCTTTCTTTATCTCTTCTGGCATGGACATGGTGCCATAAAGGCTTCTGAGTACAATTTCCCTGAGACTTAAGCCAGCATCACATCAACAGTCCTAAGATCTGATTTTTGTTGGTGTTGTTGCAAGCAAGAGGTGCCAGCTGCTGAGTGCTCCACACACCCAAGCAAGGCACTGGATGCCTGGGAGCTGTCTACCAGGACAGACTCTGCTGCAAGAGAGCATGTCGTGAGCCTCCCTAGCAAGGTCTTCAGATGCCCCATTCTCCTCCAGTGTTGTTGTATCACCTATGTCTGCTGCCCCCAGGAAATCACAAAATGATCCTCAAACTCCTTCCTTCCAGTTTCTGTCTCATGGGGCTGAGATTAGAACATGTTTCAGCTTAACATCCTAGAATTTTGCCTGGCTTCTCTCCCAAGGAAAAGGGGTGGAACAGACATTCAGAGAGGTCTAGGAAAGGCTCAGGGAGAAGGGAAGCAATTCATCACTTTATTGAGAGGGGAGTTTCTCTCAAAAATGGCAAATCCTTTGTTAAAAAATTATAAACTTCAGGTGTGTGGGTTTTTTTTGTTAAAGATAGCTGAGAAATTTTGTGCAGAATTTGTTAAAAACCACTGACTGTTGTAAGACAAATGTTTAAAGCCTAATAAAAAAAAAAATAAGGTGTTCTACTGAAGCTTGAATTCAAGCTTACACATTCATGGAGAGCTACTTCCCAGTGGACAGAGCTAGCTGCAACTAGGTACTACCAGATGACATCCCGATGGTGCTGTGCTCTGCAGTTTCACAGGGACGGCTCACACACAATTCTGCGTGGGGGCATCCTTGCATGAGCTGTTCCTCCAGCTTGCTGGTGACTCACAGGCATGAAAGACAAAATTGAGAAATACACTGCCAGTGACAGCCCTCAGTACCTCCAGACCATCTCTCTAAGCCTCCAGAGCCTACCTATGTCATCCCAGCTGTGCTTGATTTCTCACTTGTCTGTTACCTCCATCCTCCCAGAGGTATGTGGCCAATCTGCTGCTAAAGCCTTATCTTTTTCCCATCTGGGATTCCCTTCCAGGAAGAAGGACTGCACCCAGTTCTCTCTTGAGGAGGCAGGGAAAGCCAAGCCTCTCTGGCAGTGCCCCTCACACCACATAAGCCCAGGAGGAGGCCATCTCTGCTCTGAAGCAGACTATGTGCTCAAGGCCTTATCAAATAGCGGAGGAGCAGAAACACACGCCTACCACAAGGTTTCATATTGAGCCAGTTAGCTCAGAAAGCAACTTTTACCTGTGCTCTTTGCAGCAGAGACAAAACCTGCCTGCGTTTCCTGATTTTCATTCCCCATGCAGCCCTTAGTGCAGCATCCTGCTGCAAGCTCAGCGGATCATTTCCAAGTCAATGGAAACTTCCAGCCGAGCTGAACTCAGCAACTTCACTGCTGCCTTTCCTGCTCTGCAGAGCCTTTGTTTCTCTTTGTTCTTCACGCCTGTTCTCACCTGCTGCAGAGCATGGAGAAGTCACCAGCAGCTGAGATCGAAGTCTATTTTGGCCGTATCATGGCTGTTCCTCCAAAGATCAGTGACATGACAGGCTTTGCTATACAGAAATCAAACACCAGCAGCATGCATGACATAATTTTTTTACATATGGTCATGGGGCACATGTGGTGAAAGTTTAGCTTTGCTTTCTGAGGCCTCTGTAACTGTCGTCAGGGGGGCGATGGGAGGGACGGCAACGGAGGATTGTTTGGCACTTCTTAGAAGGAGACGTGCACACCTTCATCCCTACATCTCCCCAGGATCCAGGCTCTATCTCATACAGGCACTTGTGCAATGTATTGTTGTTGCTGCTAGTGGGATTGAGAGGTGCCTGAAAAGCATCACTGTGGAGTTCCTTGAAGAATTGCAGAAAGAATTACAGCTGGCGGTCTTAAGCTCAACTACCTAATTAAAGCAGTGCTCACAAAAGCAAGGTCACGTTGTCCAGGGCCTTACCCTGTCTGTCTGGAGAGTCTCCAAGGACAGAGATCTCACCACCTCTCTGGTGCCTGTCGCAGACCTGCACCACTCGTGTAAAAGGAGAGTTTTTCCATATGTCCAAACAGAATTTTCCTTGTTGCAACTTGTGCCCGTTGATTACTTCTTGTCTTTTCTCCGTGGACCTTGAGAAAAGTCAGTGTCTTTCTCTCCTGTGTAACCCTGTGGGACAATGGAGTGGATGACAGCAGCTTGGTACCCTCTTGATCTTCTCTTCTCCAGGCTGAACATGCCCAGCACCCTTCTTTTCTGCCCCTTACTGTTTTATTAAGCTGTTTTATTTATTATTGGACATCGAAATATTTTCTTTCTTTTTTTTTTTTTTTGCCACCTCTTCCTTGTGTAGTTATGTGCTAAATGCCTCTCCCATCATGACTCACTCATAGGAGCAAAAGGATTGCTTCTGACCACTTTCAACAAGAAAGTGAACCACTCTGAAGAAACAGCCCAGAGACCCAGCCAACACCCCGCCATCATGATCGATGGAAATGTGCTGCAGAGAAATTGTAATCCCAAGAGAAAGCCCACTTAAACTCCCTATGGGTCTCTTTGGGCTTTTATTTCTGTCCTTTCCAAACTCCTCTAGCCCGGTGCTTAGCTCTGAAGAGACACACTGCTCTCAGGGCAGCAGGCTGCATTAGCATCCTAAGAACACTCTGTCTCCAGCAGATCCTCTTTCCAGTCTCCACTAGCGTGAGCTGTCAAGTGGTTAAGTGTGGATTCAAGCCTCCTTGTCTCAGCCGGCTAGGCAGGCATTTCGCTGGCAACACTGCTCACATCCTGCTGGAGAGGTGAAGGCCCTGGAGTTGGCTGCAGTGGAGGAACATGCAGGCCTTGGGGGCTTCTGTTTTCCACTGTGCTTGACATATTGTAATGAATGTAATAAATAATAAACATACCTTTTGTAAAATGTGCTGTGGCCTTAAGCCTGCACAGCCTGTTTCTGCGACATGGCAAGACACAATGTGAGATGCAGCCTTTCCTGAGACACAGAGCAACTGTTAAGGCTGTTTATCTGCAGCTACTTTTCCAGAATGAAGAAAAAATATAACCTAGTTAGTGAATGGGAGGACTTAGCTGGTTTTGATGCTTGAGAGCAACGTGTTTCTGCTGACATAATTGGAAATCCCTGCTGCCACATGGATCAGGCCTCCAAAGGCCACGTTTCTCTGCTAAGGTGCTGTAACAAACTGTCCTGATGCATCCTGGCAGCCTAGCTACCAGGCCACTAATGACTACCTGCCAAAATCTTCCAAGTACTAGTTGATGCCAGTCTCATATCCAAAAATTGCCGGACAAATCAATAGAAAAACCTGCAAAAGACATTTTTGTGTAAAAATTTTGCCTTTCTCATTTTCACCAAAACTGTGGGAAAAACAAAAACTCTCCAACAACATCTTTTAGTGTTAGAGAATTCAGGCATTACTTTATTCTGGCCAGGATGTGAAATGATAGAAATCATTTCATCCACATATTGCCCAGATTGTGCAGGGAAAATCATTCAGTCACACATGTTTTTACAGGATTTTCCCCCAAAATTTATACAGTCAAAACCCATAGAAATCCATTGGTTCATTGGTCCCAAGTTGTTTAGTTCTTAGTATCTGGTTTCTTATTGGATCCAGAGTTCTTTGTCTCTGATGCTAATTAGGTCCTCATTCCTTCATTCCCTTATCAGTCTTTTCCAGACCAGGTGTCACCAGCCATGCCAGGGGGTAGCTGTTCATTGATGTTTTGTTGATGGTTGTTATCTTTTGGGTATCTTTTGGGCTACTCCTAGTTTGTTGAGATGGTAAGGTCATCAGCTGAAATAAAATCTTTTTGAAGAAAAACTTCAATTCCCCTCCCCTGGGCGAAGGCAAACAAACCTGACATTAGTTTAAAAATTTTAAAAGTTGTATCATTTGCAACATCGTCACTTTTTTTACACAGGCTGCATTTTGTGGTGGTTGATTGTCCAAGGAAAGAAAAGGACTGAACATTCAGTGATTTGATGTGAAAAGTGGGATTTTGGGGGTGCTTGACTAAAACTGAAGACATGCTCTGCAGTGTGTTGTGCACGTCAGAGGCATCTGCTGCAGGTTTATTGCACATGCTGCAGGGAGCGCAATGGAGGACTACAACCCACTACAGAGGGACACAACTTTTCTAACTTTCCTGTTTCCTAGGTTCTGTCCTGTTTTCTGTGCTTTTTCTTTTGTGACTCCAGGAAAGATACTTTCTTTGAGAAGGCCTTGAAAACTCAGAAGCATGGATCTTTCTAAACTTTCCAGTTAAATATTTACTGTCCTAGACAGAAAATGCTTCATTCGTCAACTGTCTGAATGCCCCCACCTGGAAAAGAGGCACAGAGCCTCAGAGATCTTTCAGCAAACAAATTCCTTCTCATTAGTGACTCCATGGGCATGACTGCTTTCAGAAAACTTGAAAGTCAAGCTGCTCAGGAGTGCTGCCCATACACGTTTACCTTGTACTCCAGCTTCCCTCTTCAGACTAAATCAGGTACTTTTTGTCTGGTTTGCCTAAACAAGTACATCTGAGGAAGGAATGCTGGAGCACTGCTGGGTGTTGAGCCAGGCTAGCCCCAGGTTTCTGACCCTCATTTCTGTATGATTCCTGTAAACTCCGGGTTAACCAGCAACACCTGCATGCTCCTCAGCACCACACAGAGATATCAGAAATTCTTGTATATGTATATTTTTAATGTGTACTTGACCTTACTCCTACACCTTGCTTCAGGCTTGTTCTTTCACCTATGAAGCACAGCTGACATCTGCAAAAAACTACTTTTTAACCCAAGGTCAGACTGTGGGCTGCCCTGCCTGTGGAAGCAGGTATTTTTGGCCTTGAACTTGAGCTGCGTGTTTCTGAAAGGCCATCAGGCTAAGTTGGAAGTTGCAAAGGTGGCCTAGAAGAGCAAACCATTTCCCTTGCAGCCTGGACTGTCCTGTCAGAACTTCACAGGAAGGAGCACAACCCCACGGTGTTCCGCAGAGGTCCCGCCACCATCCCCTGAATATAGCAAACAGGATGAAAGATGTTGTGTTCAGCAGGAGCAAATAGCTTTGCAATGTGCTGGGTGGAGGGCACAGCTGCAGTGTGATGAAAGTATTTAAAATATTGCATGAGAGAGCTGAAATCAGTGCAGTAGGCTAAAACCACCCACACCCCAGCCAGTGAACTTGTGAGCAGTGAGTGCACTGCCCACAGTTTCAGTGAAATTTCAAAAACTGCTACCAAATGTTTTTCTCTCTCAGCAATTCAGTGTATTTCATCCCTCAGACATTAAGTTGTATTGATGTATTTCAGAACATCACAGAGAGAGCCTGTGTATACTTCTGCTCAAGTGATAATGTGAATCCATACCTCATATGATTACTGTGCTGTTAGCTGGCTGAAGTAGCCCTTGGGAGGGATCTGGCCTGCATATTTTGTAGCATTGCTCACCAGTTACTGTCTGGAGCTTGTACCTATACTGGAAAGCAGATGGCAATACTGCAAGCAAACAGTCACTTGCCTAAGCCAGACAGGTTTCTCTGCAGCTGATCAATACTGGGAGCCAGAGCATCATGAGCCCAATGGTCAGTGCTTATCAAAGAAATGTATGCAAAAGTATTTTGTCAGTAAAAAGAAAGTGAGGGGGCAGGGGGAAGAAAGAGAGAAGAAGCCAAACTAATAAAGGAGAGAGAACAGGACATGTAACAGAAAAATAGCATGCTTTATTTACATGTTTGTTCAGTACTGACATGGAAAGGGATCAGACAAAGGTGATGCCCAAGTGCCAGGATGAAATCCTGCCTGTAAGTATTATTGCCTAACCTGTTCAGAGTCCAGATGTCCATCACCAGCTGACCACGAGGTCCTGTGTTGGTCACACTGCCACTGCTTAACACCTTGCATGGCAAACAGCACCTCTTTCCCACACAGGCTCACACTGCTCCCTCATCCAGTCTCACATGGGAAAGGACATGAACCATCGCTGCAGGTACCAGTTCTAGTCAGTATGAACAGACTGGTACATACAGCCATGGAAGCATTAGAGCATCATCAAGAGAGCATTTGTGTTTCCAGGGTGGCCACAATTCCTGTGTACATGTCAGAGGTGGAGGCAGACATCACTTTGTGGCAGATTGAAGAGAGATCAGTGCAAGGCCATGAGATGGTTGGTGAGTCTGGTGCACCTGATGAATAGAGGAGAGATGAAGAGAATCAGGCTTTGTTAGGATGAAGAAGGGACATCTTGGGGAATCCGTAATTGCAGATGTCCATGACTCACAGGCAGTTACACACCTTCTCTCAGAAGTTCACAGGGATGTCTTGTTTTAAAGTCTTATTTTGTCCCTTGTCATAAGGGACAAAGGTGACACATTGCAGCATGCGAAATTCTGTTTGCACATAACGAGAAAAACAACAGTGGTGCAGCCCTGAGACAGGGCCAAAAGAGGTGGTGGGATGTTGAGATGGTCAAGGCCCTGACCAACTTGGCCTTGCTTTGAAGGCACTTGAGCTTGGAAAGGAGGGTGGGAACAAAGACTTTCAGATGTGCCTTCCCACCTGAATGTGTCTGTGATTCTGTGTGCACAGCCTGCAGCTCCTAGTCGTGTGTTAATCATGCCTTAAAAAATAATTTCTGAGTAATCCTGAGGATTATTTACGTGACCCTGGGGCTCACTCGTGAGTACCAAGTGTAGGACTTGCTCTTAATTGAAGAGATAAATATAAATCAGCAGCCCAGTGGGATTACTCAGTACTCAGTCTGCAACAGTGTCTGTCAAATGTGCACGTGTGCTTTCCATTCATTCCTTTCAGACGTTGCTCTGATACAGCATTTTCTGCAAGATTGTATAGCTACATAGGAGAATGATTGAAACAGGCAATTTTCCATGTGTTCTTGGTAGGAAGGAAGGTCAGGTCTACTTTCTGTGTGTGTTTGAGCTTTGTTTCATGTCAGGTTAGAGAAGTGCTACAAGTCAAGTTTTACAGCATTGATCTCCTGTTGATCTCTAATATCAAAATGTTTGGATGCACAGAGAGGAATCCCTAGTTCACCTTTACTGGTGCTTTGTGATTTCTTGGGGGTGGATCATTTAAGCACCTCTGCAACCAGTTGACCTGCCTCAGCTTTTATGGACTAAGAAAGCCATTTTAATTTTAAGCAAGTTGGTTTTACTCACTCTGACTCTTTCACAGATTTTCCCCCACTCTCTCTCACACGTGTTCACGGGCATGGTGAGGTCTATATCCAAGCAATCCGGTCAGGATCACCTGGGATGGCACAGTGGATGAGGGACACCTCATCAGGTATCATGTTTTCATTGAGTCTCCTCCCTCTTGGCTGGTGCTGGTAAGTTCATTTTTGGGAAGATCCAGTGTACTCTGTAGGATACAGCAGTTGCTACAGGGTGTAGTTTTGCCTCAGCACTCTGCTTCCTTCAGCATCATTTCTCCCTGGTCTGGGTTTTGTGAGGTATCAGAAAGAGGCAAGACAGAAGTGTGTTCTGGGCCCATGTTGAGATGTGCTGTCAGGTCATATGGTCTCTTGTTTGTAAGTCACCACCTAATCTCAGCACAGGTGTCCTGAGCATGGCACAAGAAGCTGCATTCAGTCAAAACAAATTCTCCATCTCAGCTTTAGGTCTGCTAGAAAAGTCCTATGAAATGCAATTAAAGGAGCTAAAAAAAATTAGATTGGAAGGCATCTTTGGAGGTTCCTATTCCAACAACCTGCTCCAAGCAGGGCTTACCACAAAGCTAGATCACATTATCTCCAATGATGGAGATCCCACCACCTCTCTGGACCAAGGACTGCACCATGCTTGTGTGATGATTTCATTGCTGTTTTGTCAAAAATTCTCTGGAATTGAACTTAATTTACCATGGCTTGATCAGTGCCATGTAGCAGTGGAGAGGCCCTTCCCTCCACTGGTTTTCAAGGACCATCCTGGCCCTGGTCAGCCACCAAAGTCACATTCTGTGCTGTCCACCAGGATTGCAACCTTTCTCTCCAGACCAAGGGCCTCATTCTGCACTACTGGTGCGCTCCTCCCAGCCAGGGGCAGGACAGATCCTTTGCTCAAGCTGTGCTCCAGGAGGTTCATGGCACCCCATTTCTGTAGCCTGCTGAGGCCCCTCTGAAGGGCTGTGTTCCCCTTCAGAGGCTCCCCCAATGTGGAACAATCCCCAGTGCCCTACAACCCCTCTTCTAGGTTGTTGATAAAGATGTTAAAAAATATTGGCCTGGTATTAACCCTTGAGAAATGGCACATGTAACTGTCTGCCAGCTACTCTTTGACTGATGGACCTCTATCCTTGAACCTGATGGCCCATAAAGTTTTCCACTCACTTAACAGTTGGCGAGTGAAATCCACAATTTCATCAGTTTAGCTGCAAAAGTAACGATCAAAAACTTCAAAAATAACTCTTCAAAAAGATTTCCCTTCCTAAAACATCCTCATTTGCAGACAAAGGTTTTGTTTTTATCAGTTTGATCCTTTGGTGTTGGTCCAACCTAGGAATCAGCAGGTCGGTTTTGTGCCTGCCACTCTGAATACCCTGTTGTAACAAAGAACACCCACTCATCATTTAATACTGGCACCAGCAAAAGGTGTTTGTCGTCTGTGAAAACTAGCAGGGAAATCCATCTTTTGGAAACTTCTAGAGTTAGAAAGTTCAGGTATTGTTGATCAGACAATAAAACAGATATCCTGAAGGAAAGGGACGGACAATGCCTTGTAAACATAGCTTTACTAATTAGGAAAAAGATAGCATTGATGCTTTTATTATCTTGGGACAAAAAGTGAACTACTGGAAGGAGTTACAGGCAGCATAGAAACATGGCTTTATCTGCAGGTTGGGTGTGCTTTAATCTGACATCCTGACAATGCTGTATGGTGAGTAATACCTAGAGTATGTCTGCCAAAGCTCTACAGCCAAAGCACAGAGTCTACCTGTCACTCCAAAAAGGCCCAAATGAATAGCAGGACACTAATCCCTTGGGCACCACATAGCCTGATGCATCTGTCTGCTACAGTAGGGAGGAGATGATGCTTCCTTTCAGATTACTACAGGTGTGGAGCTCACACACACACAAAAAAATGCATGGCTGCTCTTTGCTTGGGGTTAGCTAAAGCTTTTTGGTAATGGAAAGTAACATGCTTAAACTCCCAGGGCACTTGCAATTCACTGTTTCAGAACAAAACCTGGCTCATCTTTCTCAGGATGACTTCATACCTCAATGCATTTCAAAGTTTGCTTTGTTATGATGAAGTATTAGATGAGAAGTTTAAATACTGTTTCTCTGCATGCTTCCCTAAAAGCTTTCCTGTTTTTTTTAGGAAAAAGTGTTATACTGATAAATTCATGAGTAGCTCATATAATGAGTGAACACCATAAGTTATTAGATCTGAACCAATAAATGCCTTTTCCAAATTATAGATATGAAAATTTAGATTTTTACTTTACAGGAAATGTATCTGGAAGCGTTTTTCCACCACAATAAAAGTTAAAAGAAGATGTTACCTCTGTATTTGGTCTTTTCTGTCAGTCATTATTGCGTTCATACTGGTGCTTACTGAGTGGGGGACCCTCTCAATCAGTATTTCAGAGAATCCTTCATAGAAGTTCCTGAAGCCCTTCAACTGGGCTTTTTCTGCCAGTTTCTCACTTCAGTCACCTTTATTTCCTTAACTAGTTGTGAGCACTGTGTGAGTTACCGGAATAGCTAAGAATCTGCTAGTAACTAAAGGCTGTGGATTTTAAAAAGACAAACACATCTAATGGTATCTAGAATGACTGCATTGCAAATTAAACAACAAAAATAAGGACTTGTCAGTGAGAACTTTCTGAGTTATGTCACCATAGACACAGTATTGTCCTATCAGTTTTGCAGCTGAGGAAAGAAACACATTTTTGAAAAAATGTTCACAGATAGATAAAATGAAACAATTGTCTCAGTCACTGCACGGGTACAATAGATGTCAAAGCCATTAGATAGCAACAAGGAAGGTTTTCTGTACTTGTTTTCAGGGGGAAACGAAGTAATTTTAGTGCAGAGTCAACTGTTGATCTCTCCTTCCACAGCCTAGAATGGCAGGACCTGGATTTGTTTGGATCATTTACTTATTGTCTTATATAGAAGAGATGGAAAGAAGTGCCTTTCTGGCATGTTCAGGCACATATTTTAAATGGAGTCCTTTTTGCTACCAAATCAATTAAGTGTATATGCTATCACAGTGCAAAGCATTTCAGTGAAAAGGATGAGGCAGGAATATTGCACCTGCCATGAGGATGAGCCTCCCTGGCTTGTTTTCCTCCCTAGCCAACCCCGCATCTCAGGTGTACAAAACTTCTGTATGCTGCTTTTGGGGCCGCAGATTTGAGCTCTGCTGGTTCAGACACAAGAGGTGTGAGAGGTGCAAAGCTAAGGGTCATCGTCAGACACAGACGTGGCTTGCATGGCTTACCCCTACTAAACCAAAATACCTCTCTGTTGAATACTTATTTAGTAGATCAGTGACTACAGGGAACAAAGGCTTTACTGGTCAGAAGGCCTATTTCGAACTCCACCCTGAAACCAGAAGCATGCTATGGTGTCATGTGCAGTCAGAAAAATGCCCGGCTTAGCACGGAGCTGCCATATCCTGCCCCAAATTCAGTTTTCAGAGTGATTTAAGGTGGAGCTCATGTGAAGTGACTGTGATGTTGCATCTCCAGGTGATAACTGCTCTGCTGGTGAAGCGCAGCGTCAGCACCTAAAAGCTGTGGCAGCAGTCTGTTGGCCAGTAGAAAGAAAAGAAAGAGTAACTGTATTCACTGCTACTCAGTCCTCCAAGAACAAGAAACCCAGCTCCTTTTCCTGGAGAGAGCTGCAGCTGCAAATGCAGACACCCCTCAGCTACAAAGCAGATACACTTTATCCCTGTCTTCCAGGAACCAACATCCAGTGTATCATAGCTGGATTAAGCTTTGACTTGTTTCTCTTTTCTAGAGCCCAAACTCATCCTGTGCCTGTGTTTGGCAGCTGCAGTAGAGCTTGGCACTGCTGGCCGTACCTGGAGACAGTACTGAGCCATGCAGAGGGAGAAGCGGGAGGGTGAGGGAGGAGAGGCAGTGGCAGCCTGGGTCTGCTTCACCGTGACTCACAGTACTAGCAAGCTCCCTCTAACAGGGACACCATCAGCTCCTCTGCCCGAGGAGGGATGTGACAACTCGTTCAACGATTGTTCCTTTGCAGATCGGTGTCTGCACTTGGACTGTGATAACTTTGGGGGTTATATTAAACTTACCACATTCAACAGGTTCAATTGTTGCACTGGAAATACGCCTTCTGCTTATCTCTGGAAGCATTCCTCCTCCCCTCACCCCACCCTCCCCTGCATTTTGAAGATTTAAGTTTCAAGTTCAGATCTATCAGTACAAAAAATAGCAGGACATGCCCTATCATGTCCTAGACACCCTAAGCCAAAAAATGAGGGAGCTGCACCCTTTTCCCCTCAATTAGATTCTATCTTTTATATGCACTTAAAATGTTCACATAAAGCTTTATCACACCCAAACCATTTCCGAAGCAAGGAGCAGACACATTTACTATTAGAATTCTGAAGGACTGTAATTACCACTCCCTCTGACAGTCTTTTGTATTTGTGATACTATATGTGTCTCACAAACAAAACAGCCCAGAACATTATCAGCACAGAGAGGATTACTTAGAAAGGCACTTAGAATTTGCTCTGCACTCCTGGCAAGTCCAAAATAGCAGGTAGCCCATCTTACTCTGTAATAGGATTAACACTGATGGAAAAAGTGTTAGGACCTTTCTGGTGTTTATATAACTCAATCCTTTCTATTACATTAGAGATGCATATAATAACAGATACTTACGCTAGGTATGTATTTAAAAAAAACTCACAATATTACTTTGGACTACCTAAACCCACCCATTCTTTCTGTAAACTTCAAAATTTTAGCTGAAATGGTATTTTCCCTTGAGCAGTCTTCAGGACATTATGCTAGTCTGGTTTGTGATCCCCAGAGTTTTACTACTCCATGATCTTTTCTGCCACAGAAATGTTTTCTTTTGATGAACGGTGGACTATTGCTTAAAATGACCAATAGCTTTGAGGCTCAGCACTTCTAGAAAGCCTGTTTTGGGTGCATACAAACTGAGGATCTCAGGCACCAGGGAATTCAGTTCTTTCTCAGTTTTGTAACCACAATGCAAAAGAGCCAGTTGAGCTTTAATTCCAGGAGCTAAATAGTTGTAACCAAACAGATGGAATTTAGTTTTTGCCTACCTAGTTATCTCCTCAGGCATGTAAATGTGAGCACTTTCACAACAGTGAAATTAAGCTGAGACAAAAAAAAAGTCATAAACACCTTGTGATTGTAGAATAGTTAAAGTCAGGAGAAAAGCTTTACCTTCCTCTCTATCTACAGGCAAAATTTAATTCAAAATCCACGCAGAGTATTTCCTTAGAACATGCCTGCAATATTGCTAGACACAAGTCATACCCCAGAGACAAATGCATGTTCCTGGACTGGGAAGTAATCTGCAGGTGCTGAAGAGCCCACAATTATCATTAGGTCTAATTATCATTAGGTTGTCATCATCAGACAACTCTGGCAAAAAGGCATGACAAAATATATTTCTTGACTGTGTAGCCGACATAATCTTCAGCATAAAGCCTTGCAGATTTTTTATGTTGATCTGGAAGGTCCAATCCAAACTGCAGCAGGGTTCTCCTTGATGTGCAGAATCCAACATGCAAAAAAGCCAGAGCAAGAAGTATCAAAGGACAGTTCATGATTCCTGTCTTCCTTCTGCCTTTCTCAGTAAGAGATCAGGGTTAATCGGGGTTGTAGGTCAGCCCCTTTGAGCTAAACACCTGTGAACCTTGTGCAGTGGGTCATCATCAGTGCATTTCCACTCCCTCCCCAGCAGGATTTCTGCACCTTGGAAGGGACAGGGATGACCTTCATGGTTACACCTTGTGCCTGACTGCAGGCAGGATCACTTGCAAATTATGTCCCCTCACATGCCACCCTGTGTGCTGCTGGTACATGTCTCATGAGCTGAGTGACTCTCACTGGGGCTCAGTCCATCTAAGCATCCAGCAACCAAGATGTGCTGCAGCATTGTGGCAGCCAGCACGTGCAGGGTGTGCTGCCATGAGCTCTGATGGATTTCTTGGAGTTTGCTCCAGATTTTTGTAAAAGCCATGCTACCATGGACATAGGAGTACATAAGGATATCAGCTTTCAACTAGTGGTATGGAAAATATGACATTGGAACTTAAAGATTTGGAGGAAAAGGAATTTAATCTTCAAGTCCTGCCTTGAATCCTAGTGGCATTCCATAATGAAGTAACTCCATCAGTGGACAAGGGAAGGCCCACAGATATAATTTATCAGGACTTCTGTAAAGCTTTTGACATGGTTCCCCACAACATCCTTCCCTCTAAATTGGAGAGAGATGGATTTTATGGGTGGACTGTTAGACACTTAAGAAAGTAGTTGGACTGTCACATCCAGAGGGTAGTGGCCAAGAGCTCAGAGTCTCAATGGGTATCAGTGACAAGTGGTGTCCCTCAGAGGTCTGTATTTGAAGCAGTGTTATTTACTATCTTCATTAATGACAGAGACAAAGGGATTGAGTGCATCCTCAGCAGGTTTGCAGATGACACCAAGCTGAGTTGTGCTGTTGACACTCCTGAAGGATGGGATGCCATCCAGAGGGACCTGGACAAGCTTGAGAAATGGGACCACGGGACTCTTATGTGGTTTAACAAGGCCAAGTGCTGGTGCTGCACCTGGATCAGGGCAACCCCTGGTACCAACACAGGCTGGGGATGAACAGATCAGAGCAGCCCTGCCCAGAAGGGCTTGGGGGTGCTGGTGGATGAGGGGCTGGACATGACCCTGGATGGATGAGGGGCTGGACATGAGCCATGTGCACTCCCAGCCCAGAAAGCCAAACATGTCCTGGGCTGCATCCAAAGCAGCATGGCCAGCAGGGCGAGGGAGGGGATTCTGTCCCTCTGCTCCACTCTGGTGAGACCCCACCTGGAACACTGCATCCAGCTCTGGCATCCCAGCACAGGAAGGGCATGGACCTGCTGGAGTGAGCCCAGAAGAGCCCAAGTCAATCAGATGGGTAGAGCACCTCTCCTATGAGGAAAGGCTGAGAGAATAGAGTTTATTCAGCCTAGAAAACATTTTGGGGTGACCTAATTGTGGCCTTCCAGTACCTAAAGAGAGCCTACAAGAGAGCTGGAGAGGGACTTTTTACAAGGGCATCTAGTGACAGGACAAGGGATAATGGCTCCAAACTGAGAGAAAGTAGATTTAGGTTAGGTATTATGAAGAAATTCTTTACTGTGATGGTGGTGAGGCAACAGGTTGCCAAGAGAAGTTATGCATGCCCCATCCCTAGAAGTGTTAGAAGTGTTCAAGACCAGGCTGGATGGAGCTCTAAGCAACTTGGTTTAGTGGAAGGTGTTCCTGACCATGACACGGGGATTAGAACTAGATGATCTTAAGGTCCCTCCCAACCCAAACCATTCTATGATTCTGTGATTATTTATTAAAAACTCACTGTTACAAGATAACACCTTGCCTTTCAATTTGCTACTACTTCATAGAAGAAAATATGGGTCATAATGTCACAATCACATATGGCTGTGCATGTATTACATTACAAAGGGAAGACACATCCAGTTTAACAACAAGCAAATATGTACAAGTGCCCACTCTTATGAGAAGATGCATATATGTGGAGTTCACCCTAGATGCATTTGCTGCTTATTGGTGAAGCCTGCTTATACCAGAATGAACTACCTTAAACATACAAACACAACTTGACATGACCATCTTCAGGGTATCTGATGTGTTCTGGCATTCAGAGATACAAGGTACTGCCAAAGCACAAGGAAGTAAAAAAAATCAACTTGCTACATATTCTTAAAAGGCAAGGTCTTGGGATTTCAGTCATTCCTGAAAATTTGTTTAATGAGAACAGATGAGTGATCTGCTATTCTGACTACTCAAAAGCTTGAAAATAACCAAGAAGTCATTGATTTCCAAAACATAAAATAAAGCTTCTCCTAAACTCTGCCTTCTTTGTGCAATCCTGAAAAAAAAACTTGGATGCAACAAAATACACATCACTGTTAATACCAGAGAGCTCAGCAAGATCACTTCAAATCACCTCGGGGGAAATGCAAACTTGCTTTGCAGTGTACAGAAGTTAGTCAGGTAACAGCTTACAGGAGCACCTTCTGGTTCTGGAGTGATGACTCAAAACTCTTAGCTATTTCTGCTAGAAAAGAAATTATTTTGAATTATTTTCTGTGTTTGAAAAAAATTTTTATGGTAGACAGAGGGGAGGAGGGGAGCAGCTGTAAAAGAGACTTTATGTTCTTTTTTGTTTTGTTTTGTTTTGATCATAGTAACAAGATCTCACTTCTCAGAGACAGATGAATCTTCTGGAACCTTGTCTCTTCCTTTCCTTGTACTGCTGCATAAGCAGGAGCCAGTAAAGCAAAAGCTGCATGAGAAGTCAAGTCTCCCATACGAAGGCTGTTCTAACCTCCCCCAACAACCCATTTGTCATGATGTAATGAAGCAGAAAGACCATCTTTCCTACACATAGGTTAAAGAGGCAGCTCTGACCGTGTAAAACCTGTGCCATAAACAAAATCCCTGACTCTGGTACAGCATCTGTTGTTTTAACAGGGGGCTGACTGCATAACTGCTCCTGCTGCTCTGCAAGCTATATTTCTCTGAGGAATACCAGCCCAGCTGAAAGCTGGGAGAGTCTCCAGTGTGCTGTTCCATTGTGCCTATTAAGAGTCGGTCAAACTTTACTGCATACGCAAAAAACTGTATCCCATATTACAGCAGCTAAAACCAGTGGGAAACAGAAAAATGTAGGTGCAGCTATTTCTTCCCCACAACCTTTCTAATTAGGTCTAAAAATGTCTGTAAGGCAAGCCCTGCCCCATCTTTCTGAAACCAGTCACTACACGTGCTTGTCTAAAATACTTGCATCCTGTTCTATAAATAAATGCTAGTTAGAAATTGCAAGAACACAGAGTGAAACAATGTAAATATCAAATAATACAAAGTCTTTAAGAAATGCTTCTAAACACAGGGAGAGTGGCAGTATGTCAGGTATATTGTACTTGCACAGAGGATTTCTAAAAACCAGTATTAGTTCATGCATAAGTGTAAAACAGAATATATGAACTGGGCAAGCAATATAGCCCTGTGCAGCTAGGGGTTTGAACAGAACTCTCAAAATTCATACAGCAAACAAGAGCTCTGAGTCAGTGTCCTGTTACCATATACGAGCAAACTCCTAGACAGCTTTCAGCAGCAGAAGGCATGCACTGTGAAGGTGTGCCATCACTTTCCTTCCTGCACAGCTCCTAGACCCAGCAACAAAAGATGATGTCAGCACACATCTTGGAGACTGTCTAACATAAAGCATACCCAAAGCCTGCAGAGAGCAGCTGTGCCCCTCTGCTCAGCACATCTGGAATTTTAAAGACAAATTTTGGGTTCCCCAAGAGGTGGGAGATGTTGAATAACTGAAGAGTTCAAACATACGATCATGAAGATGTCCTGGGGATGGGACTGCAGGAGAAAACTGGTCTTCTTCAGTCTGAGGAAAACACTGCAGTAGAATCTATTTGCAGTGAGACATTGCCTGCTTGAGGAAGAGGCACCTCTTCTCTGAGGTGCATGAGGAAATGGTGAGACAACAGGCATGAGTTGCAACAGGGGAAATTCTAGTTGGATATAAGAAAAAATTCTTTCCATGCTTGGCCACAAGGCCCAGATAAGAGGTGACAGGACCTCTGTCCTGGAAGATATTCCAGAGTCAACAGCAGAAGGCAACCTGACCTAGCTTTAAGTGAGTCATGCTTTGAGCAGGGGGCCTCATTATGTTCCTCTTCTAATCTAAATTTTTTCATGCTTTTTATGACCCTCAGGTGTGGATTTTACAGTTGTTTGATTTGTGGATGTAGGCAGGCTTTCAGCATTTCTGAGCTTCATAGCCTTTAGAGTAATTGAAACAGGGCCTGTCTCACATGTCTGTGAAATCAGCTGGGATCTGAGCATCCCCTCACTCCACCACTACCAGTTTGCTGTGAGGCTTTTAAGGCCAGGACTTGATGAGCAATTTGATGAGAACTGGATGAGCAATTTTGGCATGAGATACAAGTTTAAAAAACCTCAGCCCACTCTTTCCACTGACAGCACTAAAAAAACTAAACTATTTGCCCCCTGTTGTTCTTTTGCTAGCTCCACTCCCTACTTCCTGCAGTGGCCCTTTGCATCTTGGTCTGCCACCAGACCCAGAAGAACCTGTCCTGAGCCTCCCTGGCAGCAGGCTCAGACAAGACAGGGATGCAGACCCTGATGTCCCCTGTCCCAGATGTTCAGCAGTGGGGCAGGATGGTGATGCACCACGGTGGTGTGGGGCAGTGCCATGCTCTGCAGGCTGCTCTGCAGCCCCCTCGCTGTGCAGTGGCCACTAAGAAACCTGGACTGTGGAGCCACTTTGGGCTGCCTAGGCAGTAACGGTGTCCAGGAGAGGGAAGTTACTGCTGGAGAGACCCTCCCACTCTTAGTGTTTGTGGTCCATGCCTTCACCCAGGCCTTACCCTTTCCCTTCCCTCAGCCCTACTCACACATTTCCATGCTCTGCTGTGGCTAAGGCACCTGCCTGTGCTCTTTTCAAAAAGAATCAGCCACTCATCCTTTGGCTTGTTCCATGTGTTAACCCACATAACAGCACTGCTGAAAGGGGACCAAAAATAAAAGTCTGGAGAGGAAATACCTCTCCCACTCACTTGTAACTAAGTTTTTTCAACTAAAACATGAGGCACATGCTAGTCTCATTCTTCCTTGTTTAACACAAAGCAAGGAGTTGCAATAAGCTGGTAGGATACAGCGCAGGAAGCTTGTGGGCAGAGCCACTGGCCAGAAAGATTTGGCTTCACAGGTGTGTTTCTTTTACTTGAAACATTATTATTATATTGTAAATGGACTGACAAAGCAAACAAGCACAATTGCTTTGTAGGCAGTCAGTATGGATGCTGAAAGAGTCCCTTTGCCCATCCCTTCCATGGACAGCTACTGCCTTCCCACAATACTCCCAGTACAAAGCCTGTCTAACATGTTATTTTGTATGAAGAGTTCAGCCAAATGAACCGTGAAGCAATGAGGCAGGCAAAAACGAAGCAAGTACAAACCATGCCCACAGCAGCAATCAGACAGGTTGAGAACTGTCTGCTCCTCCTTCACGGGATACTGTGATGAAGACCTGGCTGCACCAGCATGGCAGAAGGACTCTCACAAATGTTATTCACACCAGGAGTAAAGAGCAGAACAACAAAGGAATAAATATCCTTCTTTGCCCTTTTCCTCCCCTGCTGGCCCCAATTCCCTCTCTCTTTGGTTTCCAACTCCATTCTTTTTGCCAGATGCAGCTAAAGAGCATCTCTACCTGCCCAAGCAGCCAGACGGCACCCACCCTGGGCCATTCCTGCAATCTAAAGGGTTGTTGGGGCTGCCAACAGACTGGCAGTATAGACAAGCCTGTTCTCACTATCAATAACTTATCCTTAGGTTTCTTGAATATTCCCAAGAGCTGGAGTACACACCAGAAGTGAAGATGTCTGGGAGCTGGATCATTTGTGTGCAACTCTTACATTTACAGAAGGCACTAAAGCTGTCCTTACCTGGGCAAGGGCATGAAGCCTCCAGACTTCTTTCCCTTTGGTGGCTGAAGCCCCTGTGATGCACAGCAGGTTGGGAAGTGGCAGGGATAGAGACACTCAGCCAGCTCCAGGAAGGTGCAGCCCAGCAGGCCATGCTGTTCCAGTGTTATCCACACACTGGTGTAGGTCTGTTCCCCACAGACCTGGCAGGAACATGTCCTAGCTCCTGTGTGGTTTATGTAGCTCCTGCTGGCTTCAGGGTACCACTCCAAACAACCTCTCACCTAAGTATGTATAGATATTTACACCATCTCTTTTGATGGCATTGCTGCTCAGGGGCTGGCTTCAGTCACTGAAAGGAAGGTAAAGGAAAAACAGTGCCCAAGGGCTAGGAGTTCATGTAGTCTGGTGGGACCCCTGTGCAATTGGGGCCTTATGTGTGATTGAAATGGGCCTGACTTCAAAGGGATACATTTGAGGATTGTTCCAGGAGTTTCCCAAAGGCACTCCCAGGCCTGGATGTTGTTTGGGAGTGTCTGAGCCAAAGCAGTGGCAAGGACAGTGAGAGACACCATGCAGAACTGATGGTGCTGTAGGCAGGCCAACACTCAGGTCCTGCCACACTGGAAAACATCCATCCACTGAAAAATGGGGCTGATTCTTCCTTCTTCCACTCCAGCAATCTCCACGGACTGCAAAAAGTTGGTGGAACTGCTACCATACATGGTCAGATAAACACCCATGCAGTCGCAGAGGTTGTATGAATGATATCTCCCTGCACTAGTCATCTTTCCCACAACCCTAAGAGTCCAGATGCCACTTACCCCAGTGTTTCATCTCATGGCATGTGTTTCAGTTGCTGCCAGGAGAAACAGCTTTGTCCTGTCAGGACTTTGAAAGGAGGGTAATCCCCAATGACTCCTTGATCAAGATTATAGCTTGATTCCCCCTGTGGACATGCATTTGCTGCAAGCAATAACAAGGGAGCACAAAGTCTCTGTCCACCTTCTGTGTTTGTTAAAACACTTTCTTTGACATGCAGCCACTGGAAGAAGCTCTCATATGTAGAGGATCCCCTGCAGCATTTGATGAAATTTAAAGGAAAACACAGAGCTTGTATTTAGGGGAAGTTTTGGGTCATAAAGCAAAACTGGGAGATGGGGAAGGGCAGGTACCTGAGATCTAAGGCCAAAGCAGCATAACTGTCAAGTCTTCTCTTATCACAGGTGGTGCATATCTCATGGCACTACAGAGCTGCCTATTGTTCCATGTGTACCTAAAGTGTCACCGTAATGGTTGTAGCTTGAACTGTGGGGGTAGCTCCTGAGCAAGGACATCACAAACAATGGTTTGAAAAAGTGGTTTACATAAGAATTTGATCATTGCTGTTTTCTGGGCTATTCTTAAGGCAGAGTTTTTCCTTGTCAGCAGTATTTTATGACTTTGAAGAAGAAAACACTCCAACAGTAAGTGAGGAGAATTCTGTAAAAAGCACAGGGCATCCTACCAGAATAACATTCCTAGTAGAAAATTACAGACTACTGCTTCATCTGTTCTCCTGCTGCCCCCCCCGGAGTGCCCATGGCTTACTTTAGCATAGACCCATCTCCACAAAGAGCAGCTCTTGCTCTGAGTGCCACAAGTCCCACTTAACAAGCTTCTCAGATCTGGGCTGTGCCAGCAAAAATAGGACTGACTCCTAGGCCAAGTCTAAAACTGTGTGTTTACAAATATTTAAGAAATGCCAAAAGCAGATAGAAAATCCTGCCCATCTAAAAGCTGAGTGCTTTTCAGCCTGAGCTGAATTTTAACATTCCTCTCCTCAAACACTCAGTCCCCCCTCAGTGACTTCCTTTGCAGAAGGCAACTCAGAAAATAAAATAGCTCCATTTCTTCCAGGTGTGTCTGAGAAGCCATTTTCTAACAGTAAGACTGACAGATTCAGCTACTTTAATAACTGTGGTATTACGTAGACCTGAATTGCTTTCAGGGCTTGAGGATTCTGTTGTGACCCTCACACATGAAACTGCTTGCAAGGAGAATGCCTCCAGTGTTACCTGCTGTGGGGCCTCCAGGTTCTATTGCAAGCTGCTGCAAGAACTCTCTTCTCCTGCCAGATGTTTCTCCAGCAGCCTCACTTCATGGGTCACATCATCTCTAAAGGGCCTCTTCTACTTTTCAGTCTTCCTAGTCCCGCTGTAGAGTAGTTCTTGTGGGTGCCCCTGCCTGAGAGGCCACCACTGAAATACCCTGCATCATCTCAACAGCTGGACCTGACAAAGCCATTTCCACACACAGAATCAGCCTGGACTCTGAAACTGGCCCTGGCAACAAATACAGAAAACATCTCCAAGTACATCTGTGCAGCCATTGTGGTACAGTCTGTGTTACCTTCCCAGTGGCAAATGAGTGAGTTTTCAGAAGCCACGTTGAAAAAGTACCTTTTGACCATTGTAGAGAGGAAAGAAAAGAGGGAAATTAAATGTAAGAAGCAGTTTTTCTTCCAAAATGCTTTTGTAAAAATACAGTTCTCCTCCTTGAGGCAGAGGGAGGGACTGTCTTTGTTTCCAAATGCATTTTGGCAGGCAGCAAATCAGGTAACATGGAAATGGTCACAACACCATTGGGACCTTCGCTGAAGATGCCTAAAGGACCAGGGCCTGGACAAAGGATAAGGTGACAGTGGTGCTGGTAAAATCTTTTCCAGGTCATAATTTTTGTCTGCATCACTGAGAGGCCTTCAGACAACAAGAGGAAACATTACATAAACAATCAGCAAACATCAGTTCTCTCCTCATGGCTAAACATATCCAAACACCACCTTTTAAGTCTCCTCTTTCACATGTCTCTTGCAATGCCAATGAAGTAATATTTAACCTTTATCTCCCTCGCTCAGAAAGGAGATGGAAGAACTGTGAAAGGACAGAAATATATTGGGAGGATGATGAGGAGTAAGGAATAGCCATCTATATCAAGATATAGTGGTCTAGAAAAGAGATGACTAGTGTGAAAACAGATCCCTTCAGCAGTGAGAGGCAAGGAGAAGGTCAACAGGCAATAAATACTCATGTGTCTCTCAGTACAAGAATAAAGAGGCAACAAATGAAACAAGCAGATGGCAGCTTCACATTCAGCCAGAGGATTAATTTCTTCTTACCATACACAATCCAGCTGTGTGACCCATTATGGCTAGTTATTGTAGATCCAGTAGTCTTGCCTGGATTAACAACCCACAAGACAAACTTACAGAAGTGGACTGACAAAGTAACAGGAAAACACAAAATTCACTAAAGCAAATACTGCTGTGATCAGGAGGACCCAGAAAACAGGACCAAACTGTGATGCTGAGTAAGGAAGAGCATGAAACCCTCTCCTGGGGCAGCCAGCCATGGTGAACCATTCACTGAGAATTACACAGAGCTGGATTGTGTATGATAAGAAGAAATTCATCCCATGGCTGAATCTGAAGCTGCTGTCTGCTAGTTTAATTAGTTGCCTCTTTATTCTTGTTCCCGACCTTATCCTTGTGCATCATTAAATCATTACTGCCATCACTGAAAACTGGTCGCAGTACCTTCCAATAGCACACTGCCTCATGCCTTCTAAAGAAAATGTGCCCTGCCTTCACACTGCCTGCTCCTAACTGAAGGTTTAACTTATTGGCTGTGTTAAAGAGATGTTCTCAGCTGAATCCATTCTGCACAACACAGTTTTGGAAAGGAGACAGCTGAGGAGGGTCCTAGTTATTGTCTCCCACTGCCTACAGGGCATTACAGAGAAGGCAGAGCCAGACTCTTCTCAGAGGTAACCAGTGACAGGGCAGAAGGTCCAAGGGCCACAATCTGCAAAACAGTTTGGATGTGAGGAGAAAACTTTCCTGTGAGAGCAGTGCAGCCCCGGGACAGGCTGCGGAGAGGTGGTGGGATCTCTACCCTTGAAGATACCAAGCACTCAAGCAGGTGACCTACCTGAGGTACCTGACCTAGCACTGTAATGAGCCCTGCTGGGCACACAGGATTGTATTGAAAACTTCCAGAGATGTCTCCTGACACAAATCTTTGTCAGATTTTGGAAACCGTATTCCATACAGCGTGACCAGCCTTGCAAACCAGAACTGATAATTCATGTTTAATCAAAAACGTGCTATTGACAGGGGAACATCTTCCATGTGTGATTGTGACACCAACCCACAGACTTCATGGATGGTTCGGTGCTCAGCCATCACCTCCCTGATTCACACAGCACCTCTGCACTGCTGCCTGCCCTGCAGTACGGGAAAGGATCTGCACGAGGGAGGAGCTGTACCTGGCACACATGCTGAAGCACCTTCAAACACTTTAATGACTGTCTCATTGAAGAATTATCTGTAATAGCAATTCCTGCAAGTGTCACAGGTGTTGTCTTGTCCATGGTAAGGGCAGGAAGCCATCAGGAATCATACTTGGGATACTGCATGTAGCACCCTTCATGTGGTGCCCTCTAGGGAATACTTGAAAGTTTTAAAGAAAACAAGCCATCTCTCTTGTTTCTACTCTTTAAACAAAAGCATCACTACCAGGTCTCCCCAAGCTCAGTGCCACATTAAGCGAGGTACAGGTACACCAGGCCCTACAGCACCCTTTTCACTGCCCTGAGGAACTATGTCCCAGACAGAAAAGGCAGGAAGTGGCAATTTGCCTGTTGTCCTGCATGGAATCAGGTGAACAGTGGAAAGTGGTTTGCTTTACCCCTAAAGGAGAGAAACGGGCAGTTCCTGTGATTCAGACCTTCTAAGACACAATATCCAAATCATCTGTAGGAGTCTCCCAGGACCTCAGGTAACAGTCCCATGGAGAGTTTAAAGGACTTCAATGAGAAGCCTGAATTTTTGCATGGCTGCAAGAAGTGAGCAAAATCATCACTTTGAGAGACAATTGCTGGAGCTAACAAAAGTGCTATGCTATGCATGAGAACTCAGATCTGCAGTCTTAGCTGAATCCTGTCATAAAAATCCCCTCTACCTTCTTAGTAATAACAACAATATTATTTTTCTTGTTCTATGTCTCTTTCTTCCCCATCTGTCTGTAATTTGCTCTTCCTGGTGGAAGGGAAAGGAAGTGTAAATTATTGCAACACTGACAAGACGTGAACAGCATCTTCTGTCACTACCAGTAAACCTTAGGAAGCAGAACAGACCTGTGACAGGGCTTTGTGGAATGTGGAGATGCTATCCATGTGCTTCTTTACTAGGTAGAAAATATAAGTATGAAAGCAACTCAAAGCATGTCCCTCTTCTTCTATCTTTCTTATTTCCCTAGTTTCTGGCACATCCCAAGTATTTACTAAATAAATTCACAACTCTTTAGCAATTAATATACTGAGATGGGCCAGATCTAACTACTCAAGCAGGCAAACTAATGTATATTTGCCCTGTCCTCTTTCTGTGCAGCTGGAGGGCCCAGAAGTAATTCAAACTAACTCAACAATGTAGTAGACAGCAATCTCACAATGGTGGTCAAAGGCTGTTATCTTGTGAAAGATTCTTTACATGTTTGTGGCTGGGGACAACATGCCACAAGCAGAAATCTGACATAGGATTTTATCATCCTCAATCAGACTCTCAGATGGGGGTAATAACAAAATAATCACTAACACTTTTTTATAAGGCTCCCATATTTCTACCAGATGATGTCTCAGCACATTTGTGCTGTGCAGCAGTTCCACAGTGAACATTACATACATGCCCTGGATTTACTGAGCACACAGAGAGGAGGATTTCACATGTGTGCCAAGAACACACACAACTGTCTGAGCACAAGCAGTTCACCCACAGACATCATGAACCAAGGTTTTGCAGCTTCCAGATCATTTTGGACTCACTGGTTGTATGCAGAAAAAACAGGTCTGCACATGTCATGGTTGCCATGCAGGATGTGGGGATATTGGCCATGCCTTTGGAGATTATTGCTGCATCACAGAACACTATTTTTCCAACAGTCTACCAGACACTCACAAATGCTGGAAAAACAGCCCAGATTCTGTTTTTTGGTCTGGACAAAGTTTCTGCATGGGAAAAAGGGGACTTGATCAGGGATCCTGGTTCTACAGATACTCTACAGATACTGAGGTCTCCAAAATTTAAGAAAGGCTACACTTAGCTAAACTCATCCTGGATGGTTGTCTGCATGTCCTCATAAACTGGTCTACATGCTGCTAATCAACCAAGCTGGTGTATGAAGACAGACAGATGAGGACAAGCCACCAGGGAGCCACCTGAAGAAGGTTTGTGGTGTCTCCCTCACAGGAGATATTCAGAAACTGTCTGAATGCAATCCTGTGCCATGTGCTCTGAGATGACCCTGCTTGAACAGAGATGTTGGACCAGACGACCCACTGTGGTCCCTTGCAACCTGACCCATTCTGTGGTTCTGCGATTTTAATGTAAGGATTTCAAGTGCTTTAGGATCCTGTGAGCCAGCAGCAGGACACCCACTGCAGGTTCTGTTTAACTGATTGCTTCCTTGCTTCTGACAGGTATACAGAGATTTTTATTAGAACGGGGCCCCCAATCTTTGCTGTGGTCTTGTACCATCTTGCTAGCAGCTGTCTTCACTGGTGGTGTTAGACATTCCCAACACAGAGGTCACTGAAGAGACATCACTGGCAGCTGGAGAAGACTGAATTATGTGCCCATGACTTATGCAAGGCTTCTGTGTTGGCTGAAAGTTACAGAGGGATACATCACTGTGTGCCCTGTGGCATGCACAAAAAGGATGCACTTTTGCTCATCTGTTTGCCTTAAAGATGTGTCTTTTTAAACATTAGTAAGAAGGTCTGGGATATATGCTTCAACAAAAAAAGAGCCAAAATAGACATAAAGTACCAATCTGGACTAATGAATGGATATTTTGGATTAGCATCAGGTCAGCAGAGCCATCTGTAACAGGGCAGAGCGACTCTGCACTGACTATCCCCAGCATAGCCGCAGGCATTCCCAGCATAGGCACATCGATGCTGCTGGAAGCCCCCTAGTAAGGATGGGACAGAGCCTGCACTGCATTGCCATGCTGGGTGGCAGTTCTAAACAGCAGACAAGCCACGGACTTCTGACTCCAGAGTGACATAGCTATGGTTTCGGTTAATTCAGCAGTGCAGCAGCTTCCACCTCAGTACCGTCCTCTAAGGGCTGCCTCTTTTCAGTTTCACAGAAAGAGAGGAAAGAACCAGCCAGAAGCTGGCTGTTTCATTCAAAACTGCGCAGTGTGACTTACAGCGGGAGTAAATCTCATCAGTTTCAACTTCAACAGAGGCAAAAATCTTTTCTTTTAGTCTTGGTGATCTTTTGCCAGCAGCATGAACACACAGAAAACGGAACGTTACTGCCATTATTTGAATCTATTGTGCTGTGAACGGCAGATTCAGAGGAACAGTATTTAAAAAGAGGAAGAGAAAAAAAAAAGAGAAAGGAAACAACCCAAAGGTCTGTCAGTTGTGCAAAATGCATTCTTGCACTACAAGGTGGGTGGTCTACTTGGAAGTTGTTATGGTTTCAGCACAAACTGCCACAAAAGGTTAGTGATGTACGCACAAATACAGCAGTCTGATCGCCGCATTTGAAACGAAGTGGCTTACCTGTGTATTGAATGATGTTTAACACAAGTACTCCACTAACTGGCCGTCAAGTGGGAAGCGCCACTTCACGGGAAGTGGCACTCTAACATCCCATCCACTCTCCGTCAGGAATTTAAGTGGCATTTGAAAACTTGGGTTAATACGGTCTCATTTCACAAACACGGAAACAGAGGGATAAAGCTCACAAAAAATGATAGATTCTGGGAGTGGAAAACGAGGTGTCTTTCAAGACAGAGCAGTAAGTTAATTGTCCAGCTTTACTGATTAAATTACTAACAAGATGTAAAGCCAAATCAAACTCTTTGGCATAAGGTCGTTCAGTGCAAAAATCCAACTGAAGTACTTGCAGTACCAAAACCAGAAATTCTTCCTCCTTTTTGGAAAAAACCTGGATGTTTTTTCATTTGGAAATTGACTTTTGTATCATACATGAAACGTTTTATTATGTACTTTGTAGGTGTGAGAGTTGTAACTAAAGCAAATAAATATTCTCGCTATTCTTACAGCTGTGTTAATGCAAAAAACACAAGTGAAAGAGACGCTTAAGATACTGTCTGGTTTAGCTTGAAGCTAAAGGAAAGCGTATTCAGGTGGGGATTATGTGACCAAGCATTATAGCTGGTTTGAAGTAACTTATATAGATTCCACTTATGACTAATTCATTTAATTTTTCGTAAGTGTTAAAATTAGTTGTCCCATTGGCTCTGAGGATTGAAGTCCAACGGCATTCACGGAACAGTAATTAAGAGCACCCTCTTGTGGTCATTATTACGGTTGTTAATTAAACCTTTTATGGTAAGCTGTTAATGTATCTACTCTCTCATGTCAGTACAGTACCCAGAAAGTTTATTAAAATACGCACATGAATGTGCTGTGTGTTACTCATTCTATATCAGCCCAACAGATGCAACTGCAAGGTTTTACCTTGCTTATTCACCAAAAATTGTATGCATTTCAATAAAAATATTTTATCGTTTCATTCAGCTTAGGGCAAAATCGTTCCTTTATTTGCCATTTTCAACACTGGCAAGGAAACCTTCAGGAAGGATACAAATAATGATAGAGCAGTAAGTTTGATGTCCATACCAGAGAACTTAGCAAAAAGTATAAGAGGATGGAATTAATGTAGAGCTGCATGAAGACAATCTGTTGAGAACGAAGCAGTGCAGCTCATGTAAAAGTGACTCTTGATTTACCGATCTCTACAGACCTGTTGCGGTCCTCTGAAACAATCATATAACATGTAGACTTGCCATTTAACTATAACTTTTCTTAAGATGCCTAAGTATGGAATTTACTCTAATACCAAAATCAGTATCTGATAGTCATTAAACATAAAATATAATCAGAATGCAAGTACTAGGTGGGAATGTATGAGCAAATTATGGCAGCTTCAGTCAAGTCAACTTTAGTTAGACTATATGAGAGTTATAGCATGAGAAACTGTCAAAGGTAAGGGACAGATGGAAAGAGTCCTTACAGAAGCAGATCAGGAAGAATATCTTGAATGCCAAATAGCCAGAAAGCATGTGTTATCTGCATTAAATTTCCAAGCACAGCCCCTAGACATGTACCACAGCACAAGAATTTGCCATATCATATTAGCATCACACTGGTCTTCACTTAATCATTATGTTGCATAATTAAGTTAGTAACTACAGTTCTTGCTACCTGCTACCATGACAGCATACTACTTACTAAGTGAGTCCTCTGGGATTTGCCACATAAATGTATGAGTCAAGGGAACTGATGTATCGTATGAGGAAATCTGCAACCAGGATTCTGCCTCAGTTAAGACGATTTTATGTTGTATAGGAGATTACTACAGTGTGCAGTTCTGAGCAATCACTTTGGGAAAAGTAAGAAGGAGCAAGAAAGCAGGTTTCACAGTATGAAGTCAATTAATGGAATGATGAAACAAACAAGGAAAGTATTCAAATTTTCAGGGTATTAGGGAAGAAACTGAGGTTGGACTCCACAGCACCAAAATGTTCCAGAAAATGACTTCTACAGACAACAGGAAGCACAGACTCCAAAAATAAAGACATTGGGATAAAGTCTTCCAATACTTTTGAATGTACCATGAGAAATTCCATTGCTCAGAGAAGAGATGGGGTGGCTACTGCAGATAAGCAGTCCAATACCATGGATGTTTGAAGTGATTTGTACAGGCACTTTCAGATTTTGATAGACACCAAGGTCAAAGTTAATGAATCCATGAAATGTTACTGGGAATTCACCAACTCTGCTTTTCTTGCCTTCCCAGACAAGCGAAGGAGCAAAATAAAAAGTTAAAACTAATAAAAATACCTCAAACATAAGCTAGGAAATGTGCAACATTCAGAACAAGAAACACCCCTCCTACAAAACCAGAAAAACAAGTGAAAATATGGGACTTGAAGATCCAAACTCTGAGTGTTGAAAATCCAACCTGGTTGAGTTTTACCATGCTGACACACCCCAGAGAGACCTAGAGCACCTGCAGACTCATGGAAGAGTAACATGTCCCTCCTGGAATGGGACTGTTCCAGTGGTACATCAGTGGCTGGCAGCTGACTGTGTCAGGTCTTCAGTCAGGGAATAGTCAGGTGCTAGACAGGATGCTTTCCTAGACAGGTGAGAATGCTTTCACTCAGTGTGAACAGGTTCACTGCCTCCAGATTCAAAGAGGATGCTGAAAACTGGGAACTGTCAACCACTGCTGTAAAGAAAACTCTGGCTGAGCAAAAACCAAGGAAGTGCAGTCTCTTGCAACAGAAGTGTCATGATCACTATCTACATTCCAAAGTCACTTAACTAGATTCCAAATCTGGTCAGGAAGAGAAAAAGCTCTTTTTCCCCCCTCTCTTATTTTTCTTCACAAACTATTTTCCAAGCTCTAGGCAATAACTGGACATATCAAGCTCTTTCAAGAAAAAAAAAAAAAAAAGAAAGTTCCAGTGAATGGCAAAGCTCAGTGTACCTATGCTACAAAGAAAACAAATTTGAAAAAAGTTTGATGTGGACAGCTCAGCCAGAAACATCTGGATGAAGTGGAAGTAACAAAGGAATGTAGTATATGTCAAACCTGTAAGGAAGGAATGAGGGACATCAGGAATTCTTTTTCTTTTCCTTCATTCATAAACAGTTTCAACTTCATCAGAGGTACTAAAACCTTCAGAATCCATTCTTCCCTGTTCCAAGAGGCGAATCAGTTAACATCACAAGCTAAATTGCTATGGTCACTGCTCCTCTTTGTGGAAAGGCAAAGCCAAGTTTTCATATTGTGGGGGGGAGGTGGGGGGAAAGCAAGCAAAACTAAGACAACAAAATGAAATAACTGAAGTAATCCAGGTAGCAAGACTGTGATCAGAAACTATTTTCTGGTCATGTGGAGAGGATACATGGAGATTATGTTCAACATTCAAAATCTGTGGAAGGCACAGTCCCTCAGAAGCCCCTCCCACTGGTCCTGCATTCCTAAGGGCACTTAAACTATACAATGGCCTCATATTTCTCTCACAGCTAGGCTGGTGTGAACCTAAAATGCATAGTCCAGTCACTAAGATCCACATTCTCCTTCTCTCGTGCTTCAATGCACTCAACTGGTCACAGCCCCTGGTGGTGCCTGTCCTGAAGAGCAGGACAGGGGCTGGGAAGTGCATATGGACAGCACTCTGAGATCAAGTTACCATATGTTTGCAGCTAACATGAGGGAAACAAACGAGAGAGAGAGAGAGAGAGAGAGAGAGGGAGAGAGAGAAAGAGAGATCAGTGGCATCATATGTTTTGCAGAGATTTGCAAGGACCAGAAGAGACACATCTTGCTTAAATCCTGGTAACTGAAACACAATTTTCTTGCTACAGCAGACTTTGTCAGCTGTTCTATGGTTTTCCATTCCAGCTACTCTGTACAAAGGAACAAGCCATGCTGAGTTGGAAGCAATAGTAAAAAAAATCTCTTTATATTATGGATAAAAAAAAAAAAAAGAAAAAATATAATACACTGTATTATATACAGTGAAAAAATTGAATAATTTCTTTTCAAATACTTACATTCCCCATCTCCTTAAATACTTCGGGAGGGCCACAATTTTGAACTTTTCTCCAGAACACTGAGCCTTTAACCATTAATACAGCTAAAGCTCATGTCTCGGAGACTAATGCAACAGATGATGTACCTATTTTCTGTCTCAGAAGTTCCTCTTAGAAGAACGAAAAAGTGACTAAAGCATTGGGCAAAGTTTCTTAATGTTTCTAAGTTGCTACAGGAAAGGTTCTTGCACATGTTAAATGACTGTCCATATAGAAATACTGAGAGGGAGAATAAATCTGTCAATATATAGATGCCCTTTACATGATGTGCAGATATTCCTACACATAACAAACCTTGCACATTTGGAAAGAAGGCCTCGAAACCTGAATAGCTCAATTTCATGACATCTGAGATATGTCTTCAAACCCATTTCTATAAAGTCTCCTTTACTAGTCACTGGTGGGGCAAGAAAAATATCCAGTATTTTAGTTTCAGAAAAAAGTATGTATTTTCCTACAGGGTTTTTGACCTTTCTACTGAAGATACCAAATCACCAAAGGCTGCCAAGCCGCAGTTACAGAACCTGTTTGCTGTTTTGCTATGGTTTCCCACCCTTCATGTGCATGGAAGAGAAAGATGACTTTTTCTGGTAAAATACTAAAATAGGATTTCTCTTTCTGGATTGCCAGTCAACAGCAAAAGTGTGCAGTCAGCTTTGTAGCAATCTCTGAAACAGTAAAGAGCATTTCTTCATCATGTCTTTACATTTTCCTGTTCTCAGATATAAAACCAATGTTTTCTATTGATATTAAAAGCCAACATATTAAAGTCCTATTCAGTAAACGGAATAAAACAGAAAAGTCATGTACAATGCTAGCAAATAAAAGATATTTACATTGTGATTTCACATTCTGTCATCTCCTGTAATGAGAACATGGTAACAAACTTGCATTAAGATCTCCTGTCAGAGAAGAATGCCAATTTTTGTCTCTAACCATTTGCACTTTGATTCTTGCCTACCCGTTCTTTTCAGATCTGTTGCTTAGGTATTCAACACTTTACGTGTTTACTCCATTACCTATCTGTTCAACCAAGATTACATACATCAATTGGGGTACGATAAATGGAGCGTGAAGACAGGCCACATTACTATGAAAATCCTCTCCTACAGGTAGTGAGCAAAGGAGAAAATCTCACTGAGAGACGACAATTTACTCTGCATGTCCCATTCTGTCCAAAAGGATGATTCACTCTGTATCCCTGATCCATGAGCTATGGCATAGGTGAATTCAGAAAGAAAACATACAAATCCAAGCACGTGCACTGTCTGGTTTTAACAAGTTTACTTTGTTTTTCACAGGTCATATGCTTCTTTTTCACCAAGAAGACAGAAATATTTCTCCATTTATTTATTTAAGGTAACATAAGAAATGGGTATATCAAAGTAAAATGCAATGGAAATAAAATCGCAAAGGGCACAGTATTTTTTTGCCCTACATTCCTAAGGATGCAATTGAACTGTTCACTCCTGTTCAAAAAGCATTTCAAATCACTGGACAAAATCCAATGCCTTAGTCATGCTCAGAGGCAGCAGCCCAACACCCTCTCTGTATTGGCCAGTCAGTTTTCTGGCTACTGAATTCCAATGCGGCTAACATTGATGCTACCACCTGAACCATCAAACAGAGGAAGAAGGATAGGTGGGAGAGGGGGCAGAGAGGAGTAAAAAGATTTTTCTCCACAGCTGCTCCTTCAAAAGACAAACTTCTAGAAAAAAGTAAAACTGTTAGGTCTGTTTCTCATGGAACAAATGTTTTCCACTGAGGAAGGACAAAGGGATAATTTGGTTGTAGGCATGCAACTGCAATGTAGCTGTATCCATACTGCTACTAAGATTTTGAGGACAAATACGTGTATCATGAGGCAAAAGAGAAATATAATGCCCAGCAGCTGCTCTGTAGGTAACTCCTGGTCTAGATGAACAGTGAATCTGGATTGAAAGACCCCATCACACAGGCTTATTGGTATTACGTGGCTCCACATGTTTCAGCATAATCCT
Organism: Climacteris rufus; assembly: GCA_013398175.1. NCBI lineage: Eukaryota > Metazoa > Chordata > Aves > Passeriformes > Climacteridae > Climacteris > Climacteris rufus. Next base: position 3,217 of record VZRZ01004633.1, on the reverse strand, counting down.
CCATGAATACAGGGGAGGAGGTGTACTGCCTCGGATGAAGAACCCATTCAGTCCAACATCCTGTTTCCACCACAGGCCACAGGCAAACGTCAAAGAAAGAGGAAAAGCAAGGCAAATATATGGTATCTTCTCTGCAACACTCCCACAGCTTCCAACTGCTTTCAGCTCTGGGAATTTCCTGAGCATGAGGGGCTGTTCATTCATTAACTCTCAGCACAGTCCTCTTCCAAATACTTCAGGCCCATCTTCCCTGCAGCCCAGAGAAAGACCCTGTACTCAGCGTGCCATTCAGAAAGACACTGAAAGATGAACCATCTCCTCTTGTTTATTTAAGTTTGGCTTACACCTATTGTGCTACCGTAAATCTGTACTCAAAAACTCAGTTGCCATCTACCCTCTACAAGTTACTTGGACTGTGATGGGCCTCAGGCATCCTCCCTCTTGGGTGAGAACTCCAAGCCTCCATTGTCCCTTTCAAGGGACACGTAATCGGACAGCCGAGCATCCCTGCTAGTCTTTTCTAATTCCAGCATTTTCTTTCTAAGAAGCAAGAAACCCAACAGGGAACATCACTCATGGTGCAAACTCACCACAGATTTCTGGAGTGCCATAAATATGTTTCCTGTTTTGTTCTCTGTCCCTTTCCTTGAAATGTGCCTTGCTTTTTCCAAACACCAAGCTGGTGTTTATGCAGGACACACATACTCAAGGTCTCACTCCTGAGTGGCAGCAATCATTTCAGGTATTCGTATCTTTTCTGTAAAGTTATCACTAGGTTTCTGCACGTACATCACCTTGCTTTTATCTACTTTGTATTTGATTTACTTTTCTACTGCCTAATCACCCACAATTCTTTACAGATGACCCTTACCCCTGCTAACTTAAAAAAGTTTTGCATAGTCAGCAAACATTCTTATCTTACCGCTCACCATTTCCTCCGTGGGAGTGATGAATTGTGAGGCACTGCTCAGACGGCTCCTTGCACTCAACTCGTCATTGATGCTGGACTCTGTGGCTAAGAAATAATGCACATCTGTGCTTGACAATTAATGCCAGCCTACCTTCTAATACATGGATACCAGCAGCCTACTAATACTTGATATTCCTTGGCATACAGAACCTGAAAAACTGTCTGAAACACAGATACGGTTATAATTATTAACTCCTATTAAGCCACCTGTGTTTAATATGAAGCACAAGTAAGTATCACATGACCAGAGTAATGCATATGAGATCGTTTGTAACTCCTTGCTAATATACACCTATTGGTTTTATTGCCTTCTCAAGGCCATGAAAATTAGGAGACCTGTATTTTATTCATTCTGGTCAGAAGCAGAGCTGGGGAGAATATTCTGCTTTGATTGGTCAGTCAGACTGCCCCTGAGAACAAGAAAAAACCAAAACCCTCTAGTATATGTTTCTAAAACAGTTTCACTTAATAAAACAGTAACTGCATTGCATAGATAGTTGCAGCCCACAGCCAATTCTATTCGAATGCTTGCCTCTAAATTTGCTTTTGTTTATGTATTCTGATTTCCTTTTAATCCTAATTCCAGTTTGGTTGCATAACAATAATGTCCTTCTGCCCTTAAAACCCTTGCACAGGGTCTCAAACTTGGCTTCGCTTTAAAGCAGTTTTGGTTCGTGAATGATACAGAACTATTTGTTACCCCACAAGCATAACTCGAAAGTGCACTCCTCCCTAAATGTCTGCTCCTACAAAACAAGGAAGAAGAGACTGACACCGGAGTAACATAAGGAATCCAAACATACATGTGCTTGCTTTTTGAGCAAACATTTCCATTTACAAGATGTAGTAAACACTTTTCTTCAATCATTTTTTATTTAACTTATTTCTAATGTGTTTATTAATCTGTTTGGAACTCCACTGTCAGTAAGTAAGTCCAAAAGAGGGAGTAATGAGGCTGAAGAAATGTTTTCTCATACTGTATAATTGCATAAGCTGCTTCCTGTAGGCTGGGGTTACGATTTGCATTTTCATCTGTTAAATACCTTGTGTTCTAGATCTTTCTCTCTGACTGTGAAACGTATTTGGACATCTCCATTGTGGCACTTTTCCAACTTTATACAAACACTGGAAAGCAATCTCACTGAAAGCAGACGGTTTAGTATGACTTGGTTATTAATTTTTAAGGAAGAGGTTCTGTGATCTGCGACAAGAGAAGTATTTTAATTGACGGAACTACCTACCACTCATGCAAGTATTAGAACCACTTAAAATGTCTTCATCTGCATTTCTGTACATATGTGTGTGTATATATATGTGTGTATATATATATGAGGATATATCTATATATATAAATTTCCCAGAAGCAGGATGTTCTTTTCACAGCGTTCACAGCACACTCTGCTGGCTGTTGTCAAAAGTTAATGCCAAGCGAGGACGACAAGCTAAAAAGAAATAAAATGTTTTAGGACACAGGAGAAACACAATCCATGCAGGTAATTACCGCGGGCATTTGAACGGAGAGGCACAAGGGACGCATTCTGGGAGCAGCAGGGAAGGGCTAGCAGGAAACTAGTTTAGTTTCACGGAACAGAGCGAGATTTTTTTNGGGGGGGTTGGCGGGGAGGATGGCTTCTCCCTGTGCTGAGGTCATCCCGTTTCAGCATGGAGGCAGGGAGCATGCATCTGTGCCAGTGCCTCCATTTCCGTTCCTTCAAGGACAGGGCAGGCACTGCCTGACGGGCGGGCGAGGATCACTGGCTGCTCGGCATTAAGTGGCTTTATATGAAAGTGGCTTAGAGCCACATTTGCATGACAAAGCCATTTGCGCGTCCTTGGTCAATAAGGGAGGCTGCAGCCTCCATTTATCCTCCCTTGCACGGAACGTGCGACCCACTAAGGGCAGGACGGGGATTTTGGTAGGAAAGCGCTCATTTCCCGTGCCGAGCGAGGCTGGGACCAGGGCGGGCTCCACACAGCAAGAGCACGGACAGGGGACAGCGCTCCAGCACACTTTCCAAGGCAGAAAACGTGGCCGGAGCCGTTTCCGGCCGAGAACCAGTCTCGCGCAGGGCTGTGGCGGGGCCGGGCTGGGCGGACAAAAGGGGCATTGCTGGGTGACGCTGCTGAGGAATTCCTGCCGGGCGGGGCGGGATTTATTGCTTTTTTTTCTCCACGGGGCCGCTCGGGCCCGAGGCGGGGGCCCGTGCGGAAAGCGCAGGGTCATCATCGGCTCCCCTCCCCCAGCCC
>VZRZ01004632.1:107885-120584 GCA_013398175.1 Climacteris rufus | reverse complement strand
GGATCTGTGTCCATGGGAAAGGAATGTAAAAAGATAATTTTTACAACAACATAGCTATGTTTACAGAAGTCGTCCTTGAGACTGTCTAACAGAGAAAACTAGCTATTTTACAGTGAAAAATGGGCAACAGACAATTTGTTTACTAATTCAGATCTTATATTAGATAACATCCTAAGCTGGGGGTTGTGGGTTCAAATCCCATCTGCTATATCTTACACAGCCTGATTTCATGGTTGCCAAGCTGATTTTGGATTTAAGAATTTAACATAGTACTTATAATTATTATTCTTGTTCACATGTACTATTATTAGCCGTATACTGCTGTTAAACACGTATTATAAGTAGATATTTAGAATAGAGTCTCAACAAGGTAGAGGCCTTGTTAAGACTCTAAAGGGGGGCAATGTTGCCTTAGGCTTTAACCCTTATATTTTTTTCGAATTCTGTATTGCCTAATGTGTAACTCTGAGATGTTTCATAGCCTGTTAGCTGCTGTTCTCTCATGCTAAGATGGACATAACAGTGCGTCTCTGGGCTTGCTCTTCAAGGACACTTAGACTGCCCAGGCCCAAGCTTCTAAGGGGGGGCAGGGAGAGAGCTAAAGGAGCTGGAGGAAATTGCAAAATTTTGATTGGTGGATTTATGCTGATATGCAAATGGACCAAACCTATAAAGGTGTGGAGAACTCGAGACTCGTCGTCCATTTTGGGTGATGCCCCTAGGGGGGCTTTGTCTGCCCTAAATGTACCTTTGAAGGCCTTTTGAATAAATACCCACCTTTATTCCCTTACTCCTGTCTAGTCTTTGTTTTTAGGCACTCTTTTTAGGCAACAATTGAACACTGTTTTGTATTTTCAGCTCATTCATTAGATTTTTAAATAAAATGTTTCCCTTTCTTCAATGATAGGATGCCATATACAAAGAATCCAGGTGATTAAAGGTCATCCTTTGACAGGCAACCATCTGCATCAACCATGCAGGAAAACAGTGTTCTCTGATAAGAGTTTACGTGTGAGCTACAGACATACAGAGCCCTTTTCAGTTTTAAACTATCTACAGATTTGCAGATACTTGCAATAAAATGAAAAATAACAATAAAGCAAACATGAAAGGATGGCCTTAAGGTAGCTACTTTCAGCACAGCAGATTTTTCAAATATAAGGCAAGGTCACAGGTGTCTTATAGCTCTAAAGGGTCAAAAACCCCTTCATCTGAAAATAGCCTGTATAAATGTGGTGGAGCCCATGAAAAGACTCCCTTCTTTGAAGATAGTTCATTATTGAACTCTTTGAATAGTATGGATAGTCCCTAAGCCACTAAAATGCCAGAGGGCCAAGAGGGATCTGTATGTGTATCAGCTGTTCTAGTTAATGCATATCTGCAAACAGACACCCTTTCTGGTTGAGTGTAATACTCATCAGTCCCACTAGTTCTTCTGTTATTGATAATTTTATATTTCACTTTCATAAACCTGAAAGAAAAAGTCGGATACCTCTAACAACAGGATGCACAGAATCTAACTTAAAATGAAGAAAATTTAAATATATTATCTTTAAGCCTTGTACAACTCTTGAGTGTGAACCTTAAATAATACCTATTAAACACATGGTCTTTAATCTGCTGATGGTGAAGGAAAAAACCAAGTCCTGTTGCTCAGTCCAAACTCGCCTGAAGGACCAAAGTAGTAAAAACTTCGTCACACTGGAATGAGAACAATAGCAAAATGTATCAAAGCAACTGTTGCACCAAATAAAGTCACAACGTTTATGCAAAGTCACTTACGAATGAAAAACCTGCCATTAAGATTACATTATTCCCATGCACAAGACTCACAGAGATAATACACAGTGTGAATCCTCTCCTGCAATATTCTAACTGGGATGGCAATAGAGGACTGCATGCTGCCATTTAACAAAGTTATCACATAAGTTATACCAGAATCAGTTATACCAGTAGTATCTCCAATTAGAACAATTTTGATTCTTGTGCTCTGTTTCCCGTGTTGCTTGTTTTGCTTTGGTGCTGTTTTGTTGTTGAAATTTTGGTTTTGTGGAGAATACCTTTCCCCCCCTTTTGTCAAAGTTTTCTTCAGAACAACAGGATCCTCCCAGAAAGCTCTCTTTCCTGTCTGATAGTGAAAGCACTGATTTAGCTACCAACATTTTCTTCCTGCAACTATCATGACACCACAATGAAACAACATGATTTGTCTGGACTAGTACTTCAGACAAAGATTAAAAAACACAGGAAGCTAAGAATTAACAGATTGTTAGCAATCTTCAATTTGTCTAGACAAATATTAGACACTTTTCTTTTGCTTTCAAATGTTTAATTATAGGATTTAGAAGAAGTCTTCTATTGTGATGGGCTTGCTAATAAAACAGAGACAAGCACAGACTATTAAGTGACTTTAGGCAGCAGTGGATACATTGCTACAACTTTTTACACAGAACACCCTCTAGGCAATGCCCATTACATCAGCACTCAGTGGTAAGATATATTTTTGTTGTGCAGCTCTAAGATCTGGACAGAAATCATTAGATTCCAACATCACATCTCCCCAAGGCTCCCAAATGTGAACAGCATCCTGTGCCACCAAGTCCTTTTTTTTTACCCCCAAACACCTCTCTACCCACACGCCCCTTCAGCCGCACTCCCTTTGGCATGTCTCTCTCCTGACCTCCTCCAGCATAACAGATGAGCCATCCACAGCAACCCCAGCTTAAGCTAGATGGATTGCTTTTTTTCCACTTGAACAATGACATCTCACCTGCTTAGCCCATCTCAGATCTTGACTTCATACACCTCTTCTCTAACATCCACCACACCATCATAGTACTCCAGCTGACCTTTTTTATGTCTGCTCAGACTTTTAGAACAAAGGTAGCCAAAGATTTGCCAGGTTTCCACCAGGGACACAACTGTGGCTGCCATCCACAGCTCCATTGGGATGGAGCACTGTCCAGCAGCTGCAGACCAGTACACCATGTCCCTGAGAACGTAAGAAATCTAAACTTTTTGTTTTCCAGTCCTGGTCTCCCTCACATTGCAATCTAAGGCAAAATGAAGCAGCTTGAAATGAGGCCATGGCAAGGTGTTTGACATGGCAGTTACTCACTGCTTCCACGAGTCACAACACTGCTTGGAACATCAACACATTTAACACATGCGAATGGGTTTATTCTGAAATGTGATATAAGCACCTTTCCTGAAAGTTTGTGTTATTTCACAATATAATTAAACAGAAAGTTTAAGAAAGATCTGTCTTTGCGACAAGGAGGAAGTAGTGATTCATCAGGCAGGACTCTTTGGAATGCATGGATTTCAGGGAAGCAAGAGAAAGAGAAACTCACAAAAGCCAACAGTCCAGGAAGAAGGGTACTCATACGGGAGAACTTCTTTAGATTCTTTCAGAACAGAGACTTGAGCTTGGGTGTCTCTCCAGGAAACACCCTAGCCATTAACACCTATCCTGGAGTCTCAAAAGAAATTTTATTAGCTTTGGAAAAGAACACATACAAAAATTTAAAGCCTTGTTTTCTCTTTTAAAAGAGATTTCTTGTTTTTTTTCTGGCTAAAAAGATGTCAACGGCTTGGTAAATCGCATTTCCGAATGGACACAATAACTGCAGGAAAACAATGACGACTCACAACATCCAAGTTCACACTGCCCTCAGACAGCTTTCCAAATCTGCAACAGGGAAGAGGAAAGCCTCTCTCACTGTCCTTGTGGCAAAATGGCTGACGTAATAGCAAAGGGCAAATTACTGCTAGAAGCAGATCCAAACTAACACCAGAGACCTCATGTCTGACTCCACATTCAACTTAACTGATTTTTGAACAGCACTGACAGGTCTGCCACTGGTAACTATACCACTATTTGATTAAAACATGCATATCATGAGATAGGAATCAAACCTCACTCCTCAAAATATAAACTACTTAATTGTAATTAAATTTAACAGGCTACAGCTCTATATGCAAACTGGTTGTGAGCAGTTTCTCACAGGCTTACGAACAGATGTTGAATAGCTTGATTTTTAATACCTACATTGTTTTAGTTGTGCCCCTTTCGGCAGTGGACATTACTGACCCTACTGACGCAGAGTCTCCCGGCTATCTGTTGCTCCTTTGGAAATCTTACATAAATGTGGTTTAATGATATCTGTACACATATTCACACTTGGATGTATTGTCTGTGAATTCTGTGTACTGGAGTCCAGGTGGCCCAGATCTTTGCAATTCCTGCTCCAATGTTTCATGCTATGAAACCAACTGCGTTGGTCCAGTTTTCCCAACCTTTTGGAAAGAAAGCTGCCTCTTCAGACACAGTATGAATTCAGGGAAAGAAGTCAATGAATTGCAATTCTACATGAAAACTAGTTCTGCATTTTCAAAGTGAATCTCACCTAATTAAGAGTTTAATATTGGGACTTATTCTAAAGTAGCATAACTTAGCTGAGAGGTTTCTCACTGTGAATCTACACTCTACCCTTTCTATATCCAAGATACGAAATATTTGGCACTGGAAAGCCAAGTCAGTGGGTAGAGACATCCAGGGACTTTTTTAAACTATTCTCCAGAGTACCTCTCTATTCAAAGAGTCAGAGGTAATACAAAGGAACAGCATGTCTCTAACGCATTTTGTTCTTTTGTAGCTGACAACATGGGTGAGAAAGATGTTTACAAATAATTGGATGCTGAAGGATGGGACTGTGGTTGACACAAATGGCTGAAATGAAAGGGAAAAATAAAGTTCACAAGCAAATGCACTAATGGTCCTCTCAAGTGAAGACAGTCAACTGCACTAGACACTGCCTCCAAAAGCTGTACAGCATGTCACCTTAACTCAGAATTAATAATGTATCTTTGGACAGCACTTCTTCCTCATAGAAGGAAAGGTCAGTCAAGCCTCACAAACCAAAAGCACCAGTGTTTTGGGGGAGCTGTGGAAGCTCCTGTAGAATGAGCTCATTCTACTTCATGGCCTGTGAGATTGCCCAAAGAAGAATCCCTCAGAGAAGCAAGGGGACAGCAATGTAATGTGTTGCTACCCTGCAACACTGGTGACTTACTGGGCTAGAAATGCACCTCCTGACCTGTGCCAGAGGGAGACAGTACTATATTAAGAGCTCATTGGGTGCCAGTTGTTACTGTAAGCTCATGCTCTCAGTGCCCTCAACCACTTCCAATGCACAGGCTGCTTTTCACAATGCTCTGTACTTTTATCTTTACACCAGTAAATGTGATTTTTGATTTCCTTTAGCCATAACCCCGGCTTTGGTTTCCAGGACAAGACTCGGCAAAAAGAGGTAATCTCTGCTACATCATACACAAACTATTTTCTAGCAGCCACACAGGTACATACGGTCTTCACTGTAGGCAATTTTAGAAAAGTTACATGCACACTAAAAACAATTCTACAAATTTTACATACACTTTAGGCAACACTGAAAAATCCCATTACTGAAATAGGAGTTTCAAAAAGCAAGAGGAGTGATAAACAGGCAGACAGGAAATAAAGGCACAGCATTACCTACATGGAAAGTAAAGTACACTGAGACCTGGTAGTAGTGCAGGTGCTCAAGACGAAAACTTAACTCCAAGAGTACCTTCTTTTCCATCTCTGGTTCTCCTTCACACTACTTTTGAGGAAGTACATAGACGATGCAAAATGAGAATACAGTCATCTCACAAATAGCATGTCTGTCTTCTATTATGAAGATTTTAACATAATAACAACAATAAAACAAACCAATCAGACAGAAAGTCCCCAAAACCCTAACAAGCAAAATCCCCCTTTCCCTCCCCCACCCCCCCACCATGTAGGACCAAGGCCTATTAATCTGTCCAGTCTGGTTGCATTGATCTGACAAGTTTACCCATAAGCACATGACATTTTACTTATCACTAGAATCTAGAAACAACACTCCTTTTATTCTTCCATAGGCTTTTATACTTCCTTAGGCTTTTATACTTCCTTTTATACTTCCATAGGCTTTAAGTATCATTACACAACATTCAGGACTATTTCAGAGAGCAATACCAAATTATTGAAGATTTGCACTTGTATTACTCCTTACTTCAGGAGTGCCTATGCTGTATGACCCAGCCTGGTACAACTACCTGATCTAGGAATCCATGGATGTAGAAGAACTGTAACGTGTGTGAAACAAGAAACTCCCAGAGAAGGTGAAGGACCCCTACTAGGAACAGAAAACATTTTTGAGAGTCAGGTTTTAAATGCTTGTTACAGCAAAAAGGGCAAGCTCATCATCTCAATGTGACAAATGTCCAAGGGGAGGGGCACTCAAACCAGCTGAAAGTAAATGTCTGCAAGAGGTGTTTGGTAGCCTTGCCTCTCCTAGACTACCTGCAGATCATGTACACGTTTAGTTTGACCTGTTCAATTACTCTGCTGTCTAAAGCACTACTTAAAGAATGATAGAAGACTAGATTATTCCTCACTTGAAAGACAAGAATGGGAAATTTTGTGCCTGTTTTCTGTATCACACCCTAATAATCATTAAACATTCTTAGCTGCAGGAATTCAAACATATCTTCCACATGCCAGGAGCATGCATTATTCCCCAGAGTACATCACACAACTTCTCAGCTTGCATTATATCTTTCAGCTGTGTTGTCAGTTTTATTTTAAATCCCCTTCCCCTGCATTGAGCACAATCAATGAGTATTAGAAATTGTCAAAAGATTCACACCAAGCTCATCAGAAGACAAAACCTCAGTCTCATTTTGTGCAAAGAGTAGAAGGTGGAAAACAGATGCTACTAACAGTTTACTTAAAACTGCATGATATTTTGGGCACTGAACGCAAGTGTTCCAAAGTCACTTTTTACTGGAGAACTTAGAAGGGTCCTGGAACACCTGTTGACTTCCAATGATTAAATAATCAAGGCTCATTGTTCTCTTTCAAGCTTTCAGGAATCCTCTTTTCCTACACATGTGTGTGTGTGCAAGCACACGTGCTCATTATATATTTAATGATATAAATGTCTGTCATCCAGAATGGTTTTAGAAGCTCACAATGTTGTGTGGCTCAATGTGAAGTCCTTTTAATTCATCAGGCTTCTCTTTCCCAAGTGTTTTAATATTTTCCAAACAAATGGGTTTATCTCTTCTGTAACAGTTCTTCGGTCTAGTGTTATTTAAGAGCATAACTACAGTGCTTGCTGAAGTTTACCGGCATCATTTGAAGGAGGAATGGAAAGGTCACATACAGAGCAGCAAAAGTCATTTTAGTGTATTCATTTAAGATGTTTGGGCTTAGTCATAGAAGAGCACTTCTATACTAGCAATTTTCTTCATGGCAAGAGCTATTCAGGCCATAGGAATAACTAGCCTAAATTAACAAGGCTCTGCACTGCAACATATTTCAACACCTTTTAGACTGAACTATTCTTTTCTGCCAACTTTGCAGACCTCAGCCATGTTCAAAAGGTGTCTTACATCTTAGGTGTCCTATCAACTTGTGAAATGGACCTTCATCAACACATACAGAGTTGGGAAGTTTATTTTCCAAGTTTACACTATATCTGTTATGTTCTACATGCCACAGAATTTACTGGCAGCCACTTAAACAGTGGTACATGTCAAACAAAACAAAAAGTGTAAGAAGTACACTGAGTTTTCTTACATGTGGTACTGCTTTAAAGAAAACTGTATTTGAAATCAAGGCAATGCTTATGCCTGCATATCTCCAGGATGTGTGGACCTGATGCAACTCTCTCTGGCTGGATTTCTCAATGTTCTCCAGTTTATATTTGGCAGCTGCATTCTTTCACGTATTCCCCCAGATTAAAAAAAAAATAAATTCTAAAAGCTAGGTCCTTGACATTTTGAGAAGGATATGTCTCAGCACTTTCACCCTGGAACTTAGCACAGACCAACGCTGGTAAGAGAGACTGTCCCACTCTATTTTTTTCTTATTTCTGAGTTTTGCTTCTAATAATTATTTTGCTACAGAAAAGCCTGAAAACTGTCAAAAGCTATTCCTATTGTGACTAATCAAGAGAGGTTCATAAACAGGTCTTTCTCTTCCACAAAGAACACAGCATAAGAAGAACCAAACAATTACACCTGTTGCTCTTGTAATTTCAAGAAGAAAAATATGATAATCAATAGAAGACTGCAAATGGTTTGGTTTTTTTTTCCCATCTAGCTAATATGTTAGGAACAAGAGCTTTGAAACTTGTCTGTTGTTGTAAAATTTGGCTAATGTTGAAGTCTCAAGATATTCAAGAAAAGAAGAACTATTCACAAATTCTGCTTAAGATTTGGCCATAATTAAAAGATGTATTTGGAAACATATATAAGGTAACGGTTTTTTTACCTTTCCAAATCCCCATGGAAGTGTCCAAAAAACTGTTTACTTTTTGCTAAACAGCTGGTACTGTTGCACTTCAGAACCAGCAATGATTGAGCAACGGCTCAAGAAGCCATTATACACTCAGCATCTTCTCATCTCATTGTTAGGCTTCAGTGATGTAAGCTAAATGCCATGTATCTTTATATAAAGCTGATGTAGGGTTTGAGATACTAATACTCTTTGTTTTCCTGACACTGTTTGGCTTTGTTAAGGAGGGTACAAGGAGAAGGAATGACTATTTTTCATTCAAGAGTTTCTGCCCAAGTACCTTAATAATACAGCTTATAGCTGGGCACCAGACACTGAGAGTCCTTTTCCAAATCAGGGTGCAGATGCATCTTCTAATACTTAACAAATCCACTTAAGATCTTTGTCAGGCAACCTGTAGATATTTGTTACCAAGCTTTCAAGATCCACAAAGAAACAAGCACACCCACCAAAACTGCTACATGGTTACTCATAACCAGTATGAGCAGGATGGGACCAACATATCTCAATGCTCTGAACAGTTCAGAACTTAAGGAAAGGGGGAAAAAAGAAAAAAAAAAAAAAAAAGAAGGGTTCTGTAACACTGACGTCACCCCAAACGAAATTAAATAGACTTAAAAAGTAAGGTTTAGATAAGTCATATATTTTAAGTGACATGGGATCTTTTTTTTGCTTGCTTTGTTTTTTTTTTTAAATTTTATTTGAACTGAATAGGGTTGAAATTATTACAAGTTGATTTCTTTTAATGCTAGCTTCATACCATGGTGTGGATGAGTTTTGAAACATTGTATAAAGGCAGGGTCAAATGTAAATAATGTAATACTTGATTGTGTAAGCAACTCAAGAACATTTTAGAACACAAAATGAAGACACACCAAGCAATGTGATTTAAGTGGGTTGAGGAGGTGACAAATGGAAAATTATTTTAATATATAATAGTGCTAACAGCCACTTAATTAGTATATTGGTTTTGTCCCCTGAATACAGTTAGATGAGATTTTGTGGTGGTTTAACCCCAGATGGCAACTGAGCCCCAGGCAGCTGCTCGCTCACTCCACCACCCGCAGGATGGGGAGAGAATCTGAAGAGTAAAAGTGAAGTAACTCGTGAATTGCGATGCAGACTCTTTAACAAGTAAAGCAAAAGTGCACACATGAGCAAAGCAAAACAAAGAATTAAGTTACTACTTCCCATGGGCATGCAGGCATTCAGCCATCCCCTCCTTGTGCAACGGCTACTTGGGAAGACAAACTCCATCACTCCAAGTGTCCCTCCCTTCCTCCTTCTTCCCCCCGAGTGTGGTACAGCATATCCAATACACCTAACACATTCAACTCTGCACTACCACAGCTAAAACCATGTGATATTGCTGGACACTCTTTATGTACCAAAATAAATAATACTATTCTTCATTTTTGAAGTTTTATGGAAATAAATATTGTTATCATGTACTTCTGGAGAAACATGTTTCCACACTTTTTCACTTCTTATAGCCCATCAAGCATAATATATTACCTTGCCTTTATAATAGTTCTGTAATAGCCCAACCCTATTTTAGTCAAATACTTAAGTGGGATGTACAAAATGATGCCAGGATTGGCAGTAAGGATGGCAGTTCTAACTCAATTTTAAAAAATTGTATAAAAAATTTTACAGATCTTAATTCTTATAAAAATGGAAATATTTCTACTATGTAATTGAAACAGTTGATAAATAGCTTTAAAAAATCCCAGACACCTAACAAACTTGTAATTTCTAAAAAGAACTGAAGCTACCAAAACTAATCAATAAACCACAGAATCATTTAGATTGGAAAAGTCTTCATGTGGCACTCAGTGCCCTGGTTTAGTTGACCAGGTGGTGTTAGGTCATAGGTTGGACTTGATGATCTCAAAAGTCTTTTCCAACCTAGTTAATTCTGTGATTCTGTGAAAAGACATCCCAGATCGAACCCAATCTTTGACCAATCACCATCATATAAACTATACCATGGCACAAAGTGCCATGTCCAGTCATTTCTTGAACACCTCCTGGGATGGTGACTTCACTGGGCAGTCCCACCCAGGATTGCTTGACAATCCTTTACTTGAAGAAATTCTTCCTGATGTGCCACCTGAACCTCCCCTGGAGCAGTCTGAGTCTGTTTCTGCTCATCCTTTCATTTGATACCTGGGAGAAGAGAATAATCCCTACCTGGTTGCACTCTCCTTTCAGGTACGTGAAGAGAGTTATAAGATTCCCCCTAAGCCTCCTTTTCTCCAGGCTAAACCACCCTAGCTCCCTCAGCTGCTCTTCATAGGTCTTGTGTTCCCGACCCTTCACCAGCTCCACTGCCCTTCTCTGGACAGGTTCCAGTGCCTCAGTGTCCTTCTTGTTGGACACAGGATTTGAGGTGTGGCCTCACCAGTGCCCAATACAGGGGGACAATCCCTGCCCTGGTCCTGCTGACCACACTGTGGCTGATCCAGCCCAGGATGCCATTGGCGTTCTTGGCCACCTGGGCACACACACTGGTTCATGTTCAGCTGCTGTCACCAGCACCCCCAGGGCCTTTTCCACTGGGCAGCTTTCCAGCCACTCTGCCCCAGCCTGTGGAGCTGCCTGGGGTTGTTGTGACCCAAGGGCAGGACCCGGCACTGGGCCTTGTTGAACCAATAATAACTCAGGGCCAATCACAAAGTTGAAAAACATCTGAAATACATTCAGTTTTAATAACTAGGAAGTTGAGAAATGTATTATATAAGAGCACATACTGTAATAATAATACACAACTACTAAGAATGAGTTACCGCTCTAAAAAAAAGTATTTTTTTCAATTCTTTCAATTTTTTTTCAATTCTCAACTTAAAACAATTGTGAAAGTATTTTAATTTTATTCTTCTATACATTAAAAAAGAGATCAGATTTTATCCTCAGTATTCCACTCTGAAATGTAAAAAAAATTAAATAAATCCACAAATCCAAGAAATATAACAATTGTTTTACTCCAGTCATGCTTGAACTTTGCCTCTGTCATTGATGCTGCAGGTTCTTTCTCTGAATGAGTAAAACAGTCAATGTAAGTGCAGATAATTCTACAAGTTTCTCGGCATTTGAACTAACAAACTGACAGTGGGTTGTGGGGTGTTTGTTTGTTTTTTTTTCCTGTGACTTCTCCCACTTATGTTTACCTTAAAATGACTTCTTAAATTAAGATGAATTTTTAAATTACAAAGGAACACTTTATAACTTTATAATTTCTTAATGTTATTCTAACAATATTCTAGGATTACTTTGTGATGTGATATCGTGCTTTATTGGTACAACAGAAAAGTAACCTAAGGTGCAGGTGGGATCATGACACCTTTTCCTTTCTTAATAATAAGCTTTGGAAGACGGCAACAAAGCAAAATTTAATTCCTAGAAGGTTTTCAGGGAAGTTAATGAAAAACCCACTCTGATAAAAACGCCAAAACACCGTCACAGGAAAAAAAATCCAGCGCAATCATCTCTTTCCAAGTGTTAAACTTAAGTGAAGACATTGACAGGCAGGTTGCAGTAGTGCCTGCCTTGCCCACTGAGGGGAGACCCAAGCCTTCCAGATTCCCTACAGAGGCAGCCCCTGCCCGCCCCTCCAGGAACAACCCCACACCCTGCACCAGCAAGGTGCATTTGCACGCGTGTGCAGATCACAGTGGTGCAGTTCTCAGCCGAACATCCACGCCTAGTAGCAATAGTTCATTTTAACCAGATACGGCGGGACGGAAAAGGGATGGAACAAACCCAGCACTAAGTACATGCTTGTTGCAGTTGAGAATTACTCAGGGGGGAGATTTTATTCCGCCTCTCCCAGAGGCGCCCGCTCTTTGCCATCAGTCACAGAGCTCGAAACAAACCCTTTCGCCACTCGCTGGGTGTGCGGGACCAATCCCAGCCCAGGGCGCTCCGGCGCCGCACCAAGGCTGTGAGAGCGGGGAGGAGGGAGGTGGAGAGAGCCCGAGGGGCCCGGCGGCCGCTGCTCCGCTCCGGGCGAGCTCCCGGCGAGGCGGCCCCCCCGCAGCAGTGCCAGCCCGGCCCGGCCCGGCCGCCGCAGCTGCGGTGAGTCAGTGGGCACCAGGGCACCGCTCCTGCCAGCTGCATCCCGCCCGCCGAGCATCCTCCGGCGGGGGAGGCGCTGGCTCCGCGCACCGTCCTCCCTGTGCCACGGCCGGCGGGGACCCGCACCGGCCCCGCCGGAGACCCGTCCGGAGCGGCGACGCTTACCTGGGCGCTGGAGCTGCTGGTCTGGGTCTCCGCCTCGACGCTGCAGCAGTAGGGCGTCCTGGACCGGGCGGAGGCGCCTCCGG
>VZRZ01004632.1:92794-107880 GCA_013398175.1 Climacteris rufus | reverse complement strand
TCCGGACTCCCTGCGCTCCTTGCGGCGGGGGCCGGCGGAGGGCGGCGGCTGCCGGCTCTGGTAGGCGAGAACGGAGGGGATGGAGTCGGCCGCGTCTGTCTTGACGAAGAGGCCGTGCAGGGTGGTGGTGCCCTGCGAGATCGTGGTGGTCTGGTGGGGGGAGTTGGACTCCTCCGAGTCCCGGCAGTAAATCACACCGCTATGCGAGACGTGGATGCTGGGTGCGCAGCCCATCCCTTCCCTTCCCTTTCCAGCCACCCCGCCCCGCTGCACCGCCGCTCGGCTCGGCTCGGCTCGGCTCGGCTCGGCTCGGCTCGGCTCNCCCCGGCCACTCCCGCCCTGCGGCGCCTCCCCGTCACCCCCGCCCGCTCCCCGCGCCGCCTCCGGGGACCCCAGACCCCTCAAGCCCGTTCCCCTCCTCGGCAGCGGCTTACGAAGCGCCTGCGACCACTGGGGCTGTACCTGGGGGTGGGGCGGGGGAGGGAGGATGAGGAGAAGAAAGAGAAAGAGGAGAAGGATGAGAAGGAGAAGGATCATCATCGGTCCTGTAGCCCCCTCGTGACAAAGGCAGAGGGTCTGCTTTCAAGCCTCTCGTATGGACACCATCACAGACACATACACACACACATACACACACAAACATATCCCCTGCAACATCAGTTGTGCTAAATACTTAAAAAACGAAGTTACAAATACTTATTTTGGCAGTCAAAATGTGCCTTAGTCATGGGTGAGCAAACCTTTAGAGCCACATAGCACCCACTGCAAGTTAGGAAAAAAAGGCCAGAATTGTTCTGCAATCCTTAATGATGTTTTTCAATTAAGCCAATATTCAATGACACAAGTTGTCATTTTACCCTAGGTGTCTGATAGCTGCCAATCCCTGTTTCCAGTCCCTGAGGAGATAATCAAGCAAAATGTTTAATGCTGCAGAGATTTACACACCTTCTTAGCTTTCCACAGTAAATAGTTTCATTGACCTCAGTGAAACTATGTAGGAGGTGTAAAGTTAAACATGGAGGTTTTAAGTCTTTGCAAGATTTTAGTTTAAATCTCTCTGTTTTCAATGGCACATAATAAATCCTTCAAGAATTGGTAATGTCATCCAAGTAGTATGCTGCCTGCCTAATAAAGCATTTTCCTGATGTTTGATCGCTGTTTCTCCACCTAGTTTTAGTGAGTGATGTAAAAATACTAGAAAAGTGAAGCATGGTTGGTGCAAGGATTGTGGTGTTGAATGACAAAGTGGTCTGAACATGTTATTTTGGTTCTTAATGTTTTTGAAGCGCTTTCATGAATTAGATACAAATTTATTCAGAGGTGGTTCAGAGGTGGTTTATTCACAGCTAAAATGCCTCAGTTTAGAGAGACTTTAAGCCTTTAGCCTTTGTCTCTATTGATCCAGTTCATGGGTCATTTCAATTATGGCAATATGGACAGGCACTAATCTGTCAAGAAACTGGACTGAGATCATCAATCTGTTGGACAAATAATTTTCAGTTTTCCAGTTACCACAATGAGCCCGTGTTGGCCCTGGTAATCAAATTTTTCTAAGTAATTGTTTTCCCCACTAGTTGTCACTGTTCACAAATCAACCTGTGACTTACATCCTACATCTGCTACATATTTGCATGTTTGCCTACTGCCATGCTGCTCTGCTGGTGGCTATCTTTCAGGACAATCTTAAGAGAAGCTCAGTATAACTAAAATGAAGCAGACTGTGCTTCATCGCTTAATCATGCAGCCTTTCTTGCTGCTTAGGCTGCAGTTTTGGATGAGCCCTCACAGTCTCCCCCAGAGCATAATGCACTTAGTTGCAGAGGAATGTGTCCTAAAACCTCATTTAATAACAAAGGAGTGGCCAGTTTTATGTATTCCTTGCAATACGCTCAAGCCTCTCTTCCTTTCTAGCAATGGTTGGGAAATTTAAGTTGGGGATTTGAAGTACCTGCCCTACACCACACCTGAGATGTGGAATAGAGCCACGAGCTCAGGAATGCCACTCAGAACCCATACACTTTTGGGGTACACCGAAACCCCATTGCTTTTGGTTGAACAATGTTACCCAAAGGCGTCTAAGAGTTGTTGACTATCTAGTTTGAGACTTTTTTCATGGGAATTTACCCACCCCAGGTATCAATAGCATTTCGAATTTTAATAAAGGATGTGAACATAAACCATACTTTGGAACCAAACTTTGCAGACTGAGCTTGGTGAAAATAATATGTCACAACCTAAACTGTATTGCCAGCTATTCACAGTCCATTTTTCTGAACTAATATGAATTATCAGGTAAGTTATTTCATTAGTCAGTCAATACCCAAGTTTCCTTAACATCCCAGTATTCCAATTTCTGCCCTGTTCCTATTGAATTCTGTGGCAACTTTGCTATTGATTTCAGACAGCATCATAAGAATCTGCCCATTCTTACATGGATTTCCCTTGCTTAGGTATAACATTTGACTTGATGTCAGAAAATAAGTTGTAGGAATAAGAAGTCACAATTCTGGAGAAGTGTTGCTAAATGCAGCCCTCAACTAGCAATCCCTATTCTGTTTATTTTGGGGTAATGCTGAAGGAGTGCCACTAAAGAGGATGAACCTTTCTGTGGAAAGTGGCAAAGCTGCAGGATGGGGAACTACTTGGATGCTGAAAAGCAAGAGAAAAGAGGGAAGAGTAACAGAATCACAGAATCATAGGATGGTTGAGTTTGGGAGGGCCATCTGGTCAAATCCCCCACACACCCAAGCAGGGCCACCTAAAGCTGATTGCATGGGATGAGCATATCTGGATTTTTTTTTTAATACCTCCAAGGATGAAGACCAGCCCTCTGAACTACCTATTCACTCCAATGCTCAGTCACCTTCACAGTTGCCCGCTGATGTTCAGAGAGAATCTCCCAGGTTACAGTTTGTTCCATGTCTGTTGCCTCTGGACCTGTCACTGGGCATCCCTGAAAAAGTCTGTCCTCTTTGCACCCTCCCTTAAATTAGACATTGACAAGATTCACTCTGAGCCTGCTCTTCTCCAGGCTGAACATTTCCAACTCTCAGCCTCTCCTGAGAAGCACAGTGCTCAGAAGGAACTTAGAACAAGCCAGTGATGATCAGTGTGAGCAGAAGCTGGAGTGGAGCTGAGTCAGTGGGTGCAGAAGAGAAAGATGTCTGTCACTGAAGTAGGAACTGAAGGAAAGGGAAGTCAAAGACTCCTTTTCCTAACATGAGTGCTCTTTCCTGCATCTTGCCTGAGAGAAGGCAACCATGGATTTACTGAACAAGTAGAAAGAGGGAGTATTTAAAACACATACATGTACACCTGCACCACTTCTCATAGCACACTCAAGTCATGCTCCTGCAGTCATCTTGCTGCAGTATGCCCTGGGTGATGACCACTAAAGCAGAAGGCTTTACTGAGAGCAGCACGTGCTAATTCAACCAGGGACTTACAGAAGGGAAGCAGAATGCACCCTCAGAAATGGGCATTTAGTATGGCCCCAGAATGAAGTCAGTGCATTCAGCCACTGGAAAATATTCACATGTATCAGTTTTTCCACTACCAAAGAACCTTTGCTGGCTTTGATTGCAACTTTATGAATCCTAACAAATTTTATGCTCACAGGAAACCACTTTTTTACACATGACTGATTTCAGCATGATGAATTCAAGCATATGAGTGATTCTGGAAGCCAGCAGTGGAACCCTGAAGCATCTTGTCTTTTTATTTTTTTTCCAGTAGAAAGCAGTGGATATACATTCTCTGTGGTGTTTAGAGCTGCAAATCCCTCCAGAACAAGGGAAATATACTCCTCCAAACTTTATATCCCTCCCTAAGCCAGTCATAGTCTCTGCTCTGACCTTAATATTAAGGCTTTATGCTATGAGTAGATTGCTAAGTTTATGTTGGCATTATTGGAAGTATCATCTGTAAATCCCAGTTCATTGCAGTAAGAATATACTACTTCAGAGGTCGTATTTTACAGAGACTTGAAAATCTGGTACTTGACAACCTGCTATTGAAGACAGTTACCTTTATTCATGGTTCATTTACTGTAAAACCAGTTTAAGAATGTATAAATAAGCCTGTACAAAAAAAAATTTACTAGGCTCTTAGGAGGCTCAACAGTTTTGCAGTCCTTTCATATTGGTCCAACAAATTTCTTAACTATGGTGAAAACTAACATCCTGTATATCCAGATCAGAGCAAAGTAAATACCTAAAACTTATTTAAATTATCCAGACTACGTGCACTGTTTTTAACTTAAACTAGATATGAGAAAAATAATCATGACAGCTAGAATAGAACTCTTCTCTGTATACCTCTGTTTCATTAAAAAAACAGTACTTTGGTAATGTGTAATATATTATCAAATGCTAAACTCATGCTTTTAGTTGTCAATAAAACAAGAAATCATGGCACTTGGAAATCAAAAGGATAATAAATACAAGAGGTGAAGGTTACTTCTTTTGTTTGAGAAAGAGCAAAGTGTGGTTTTCAGTCCACAAATCCAATGACTCAACCACGGAATAAAGAGGAACATCACTGTCAGAAATGACTTTTCTCCAACTCAAGCAAAAAGCTAAATAATCCTATTCCTTTAGTTTCATAACTTTGAAAAAATCACTAATTGAAGCAAAACTGTGTTTTAATTTATCATGGGTTTTTTACACCGTTTCTGTGAGTGCTGTGAATAACAGTCTCCCAGTAGCAAAATCCTACAAAAAAGATACCCTCAGGTAGGTATTGTTCAACAGAATGAGATTGCTGGGATTGCTTGCTAATCTCACCATAGAACTTGACTTTGATCTTCCTTTAACAGTCAGATTTTGACTAGCTTGGATAATGTCATTTAGTTAAGTTTTGCCCAGAAATTCATAAAATATATTACATTATGGATATTTTTCAAGTGGGGAACAAACTGAAGAGGGAACTCAGTCTGGTTCCCTTTCCATTAGCAGCCTTTGCCACTGGCAGAAATTGTGCTGAGAGTGCACAGAGGGACAGGGGGCCTTCCCTCACTGTCTACCTTCTCCACCCCTTTGTGTGCGAGCAAGGGAGCGCATTACTTCCTGCTCTTCTCTATCTGCAGTTGTTTCTCCCTTCCTAGAAGTAGGAGAAGATGCAGCCCTGGGCTTTTCCTATTCACTGTTGACAGCTGATGAGGTGCCCCAAGGATGCATTTTCCCTAGAATGGGCTAAATTGGTATTGTCCTTACTATCAGCATTATTTTAAGAGACACAGCACATCTTTACTACACTGCTTTGAAGAGAAAGAGTAACATATAGAAACACGTAGCAACAACAGTCTTCAGCCTCTAGCAGCAGCAATGGGTGTTAGCATTTACTCGATGTGTTTAACTTCTGGCAGGACGGTGGTTAGTGTCAGACAGACTTCCAGTTATAAGCAAATTTTCTAGAACACTGATCACACCACATTTAAAAGACGTAGGCTGCTGCTTTCTAGCAAACCCTTTGGTTTGCCTTTGGGTTGGGTGGAATCAAACAGTTCACAGCACTCAAAGAAATGCAACTGCAGCTCTCATTCCAGCACTGAACAGTGCCCCTAGCAGCACTTCAGTGGTCGCTTCCTTACAAGCAGCTTGTTCTTTGCTCGTTATTACTTTTACAACAGAGCCCTTCTGCCTTGATTTATTTCTCTCCGGGAATATCTGTACAGCAAATCCCTCTCAAGTGGTCCCGATACCACCGGGAAGGTTGACTCTTTGGCTTTGGGGCTTCGGGCACTGCTGAGCACAGCTCCCGGCGGACCGAGCCGCGCTGAGCCGGGCCGGGCAGACGCCGCGGCGGCACGGGCGGTCGGACACAGCCCCTCCAGCCCCGCCGTGCCGCCTGGAGCGGGAGAACGTTCGGAGAGTGTCAGCACCCAACGCCGTCGTGTCCCGGCTTCGAGCATCCCGGAGCAGGGGGCAGTCCCTGGGGTCGCCCTGCCACCCCCTGACCCGCCCGGTTTCCCCTTACCTTCCTCCTCGGCCCGTTCATCCTCCAAGGAGCGGAAGGGAGCGGCGCCGGAGCTCCGGCGCCGCTGCCCAGGTGAGCAGGGCGGGCACGGCGGCCGCCACCACCTTCCCCGCGGCCGGCCCGCCCCCGGAGCTCCCGCCACCGCCCCGCGCCCGGCCCCGCTCTGCTGGAAGCGCTCCAGGAAGATGCGTTTCGCCTCTGAGCCTCCAGTGGGGAAGGAGGGCAGAACGGCTTCCCCGAGTTATCCTGCCCGCCCGGGCCTCCCCTCTTGCCCGTGCCCTGTAGAGATCATTGTTTTTTGCCCTGGTCGTGACCATTTAGTGATGGAGTGAAGTGCCCGGGGACAGTGAACCAAGTGCTCTGAGCCTGGCATGGTTCGCATGGCTAAAAGTCACACAGCCTTTACGAGAGAGTGGTAAATCCACACGCAGAGCTGATAGCTCCTTTGTTGGTGCTTTTCAGGGTCCTCCAGTAAACCCAGCCTCACAGTCAAGGAGGAGGGACATAAATTACCTGGAATTAAAAAAGAGCAGAATGACCATGACCTGAAGCAAATCTCAAATGCCAGAGGTGGAATTGGAAACATGCTTTGAACAGCCTATTTTCATCTTTGAGATATTCTAATACATAGCAACTATCAGGTAGGTGGAAAGCATCATCTCAAGAATGACATCTTTGGACTTGACTCTCTCACTCTTACTCTTCCCCTCATACCTTAAAAACGGCTAATGTCTGTTCTCCCTTTTGAAGTATTACTATTTCTATGGAGTTCATTTACTGTTGTCAGTGTACTCAAGGTCTCAGTGAGGGAACTCTGTAAGATACTCAGACAACACCATTAAGACAAATCCCTACCTAAAAAAAGTCAAAGGCTTGCCCAAAAGGCAGTGGAGAACATGTGAATGTCAGAAAAGCAGAGCAACGTTAAAGATGACTAGGAGCTGTGGGACAAGTAGTGTTTAGGTCAGAGCAACTGTCTAGCCAAAATCACCAAAAACCCCACCAACCACCACACAAAATAAACCCAACACACTGAACTTGTGCAGAAAATGAGTTCTAGACAGGAGAAGCAGAATCAGTGTGGTTCAGCAAGTTATGTCAGATTGAGGCTAGGGACAGTGAAGATCTGCCCTATTTCTAGGGAAAAAGACACACAGTCAGCAGATACAGTGCTTGAACTCCCCAGAAACCCTAGACAGTGCACATACTGAAATGTCCTCAAAAGCAGGTCAGAACATCCCCTCTTTTGTGGCCATACATCTGCAAGAGCTGTTTCCTGGAAGCTCATGTCCTTGGCACTCTTTCAAAGGTCCTGGTCCTGCATGGATGAGGTGGACAGGAGGTTTGCTACAGCCTCAGCTGCACACAGCCATAGTCTTGGATACTTGGGACTGCAGCCCTGATACACTCTTACACGAGGTATAACCTTTCCTCTTCAACACCTCTGCACAAGTGCCAGGTGTCAACTAGCCAGCTGGAAATCTCAGAATCAGCTTTGTCCTGTTATTTTAAATGACTGTCAAGGAAGAAAGCATCACAGTCTGCCCTGGGACACTGCTTCTTTCCCCAGGCAGACAAATTAGGGACTAATTAATTACTCTTGCCATTCTGGGCAGCCATGCTGTCTTTGCAACAAAAACCTAGAAAGATCTTACCCAGACGTGGCAACACAATCAGGGCGGGTGCTCATCTGAACACAGGGACTCAAAAGTGTCCACAGTAGTTTTGGATACAGCAACACAGACTTTTTGCAGTTTCCTCACAGTCTTTTCCTTGCATTTCTCCTTCATTATTTTTTAATCCAGTCCTTATACACACAGTAACTTGAATTTAATCTGTCCTCTGGTTTTCAGATTGTCACAAGAACAAACAGAAAAAAAATCATTAAGGGTTGATGTTAGAAGCTGAGGCAAATGGATATTAAACAATACTCTTTGATGGAGCACAGCTGGATGAACAGAACATTGCCTCATAGAGATTTATCATGTGATGTGTACTCAGAAAACTATTGCTTGTGGCACTGGTTAAGAAGGAACAATTTTTCAGAGAGGAAGTGTCATTCAATGTTAGTAATAATAATAGTGCTAATAAATAATAGTAACAAATGTAACAGATTTGCATTCATGAACAATTCACTGCTGTTTTACATAAAAGACACAGGTGACAAAGCTGTGGGCTTTAGGATGCTTTTTAGGTGCCTGGTTCTTGGGCACTCCCAGTCCCCCTTCTTGAGCCTGATCTGCAGAACCGTGGGGATGAAATGGAATCACTGGTCACTCGAGAGTGAGGGGTGTCAGTTCAAAGAGTTTCCAGCAGGCTTCAGGTAGTCCTGATAGCATTTGACTTTGATGGGACTGCTAACATGAGTGAAAGGCTGCAGGATCCTTCACTAATCCTCTTCCCTATAGGTTTCAGAGTGTATCAATTATTTAATTTGCTGTAGTTAATCTTTTACAGTGCAATCTTTGTATGCAGTCAATGCCATAATATTTTAAGTACATATCAGCTGATGTTATAAATTGCATCAGTTGATATGTACAGTAGCTTCTTGTCTTGTCTTGGAGTGGTTCACTGGTTGACAGACAATCCATTTATTGTTAGACATGTGGTCTGTGTTAGACATGGAACTATTTTATGTTCTTATGAAGTAAATAAAAAGTGATTAAATATAAAAATAGTATAAAAATAGCACAGTGAAATTTGTAAACTACAAGCTAGAAAGCCACAAACATGACACAAAGCAAATACTCATGAGGGATATTACTTCTCTCTAGATTTAGTTTAAATCAGAAGAGAACACTACACAACACTGAAGAAGAACTACAGATATTGAAACGCCCAATTCAAGGAGCCAGAATTCAGCATTGTAAGATGTTTTGTCTAGAATAGGGAACATACACTTCACCATGTATTTCAGATGAGATTTCCTCACTCTCCAGTACATTTAGGACACCTAAGGACAGGTCCTCCTGTCAGCTTGAAGACATTGTTTTTTTCTATCATTATGGAGTGCAAGCTTTTGGTGGATCATTGGTCCACTCCTGGTTCTGTAGTAAGCCATGCCACTAGTAGAATCAGAGGAAGGAGACATTCTATAATCGAGAAACAGGAACTCAGTAATTCCTGACTTTTACTGTGTTCTTCAAAAAATATGGAATTGCAAATAAAATTCATATTAAAAGTAGTATAAAATAAAAATCTTCTCTAGCTCTTGCAAAGATCTCTACTTTTTGCTGTTTCCCACAAATAAACAGTAACTAAGGTCTTTGGGAATCTGCTGTTGAATATTCACTGACATAAATTTTGCTGTAAAATAGTATTAGGAGTATTCATCATAGCCATGGTACGGAAATTCTTCTCATTTTGGCAGGCTGTGTAGTTACTGAAGATATCTTCTGTCCTGGAGAGACATGAACATGGCTTTCAAGAGCTACAAATACTTGGCAGAATCCTGTTTCTTGGCTGGGGCACAAAAGAAGGAAGCGGCATGAATCATTCTGTGCCTGTAATCTCTCAGGGTAACGCTTCAAACACACAAACATGAATTCACTATTTTAGAGCACTTCACAGAAGGACTGTGTTGTAAGAAATCCTTTGTCAAAGATGATTACTACATCACAGACTGTGTACTTGTGTGACACCCATGCATGGATAGACAGGCACAGGGCTCACACCAAGGTAACTATGATGAATACAAACTTCACGTGAGTCACTAACATTTTTAAAACTCATCAGTTCTGGGACAAAAGACAATATACCTGTGCAAAACCTGTTAATATGATGTGTATAAATGAATGCTTCTGCACCTGCTAGAATACAAATATTTTAACAGGCGCATTTGAAACCTCTCCAATGTTATTGCTTAAGAAAACACTACCCAGTTCATTGTACATAAATAATCTGATATTTTCATCTCTTTTCAGTAATGCAACAAAATCGCACAAACACAATAACTCCTGAACAACTAATGAGATGGACGCAGAAAATAATCCTTTCCTTTTGATGTTATAATGTCTAATGCAGAGCCATTGCACCAAAAAATAGTATTCAGATGTGCAAGTCGTGGCTTTCTACAAACAGACTCAGTGTATAAAGTTTGACCCTCTTTGTGGCATTTTTGCTTTCTATTATACATATGGATGAATTAGTAATAAGCACATACAAGAATGAGTTACTCTAGGAATGACTGAAGTGATTTAATTTGAGAAACATAATGAAGGTTTAGCTAGGTTCAGAAGCTGACAGAAAAAAACACCTCACCAAACCATTCTACTTCATGTAACATTAAAATTGTATATCCTTTGCACACACTAGTCTCATGGTGTCTACAAAGTTGGTTGTAATTATGTCAGACTTGGTGAAAAACAATTTCCAGGATTTGCAAAGCAGCAACACTTTAAAAAAATACATAAAGAGCATAATAAAACATAACAGTTTGTGAAGGATCTGGTGGCAAAACTATACATTTCTCTCTGAGCTGCACAGTCCTGTCTTTAGTACAACAACTGCAATCTGTTTATTTCCACAAGCAATTAAGATGACTTGTGTTGCTCCCCAAGAACCATCCAAGTAGCATCTTCACTATAGCTTATTCTTTCTTCCTAGCTTAGGTGTGTTAAAAATATGTCTGTGCAAAAGGCAGAGAAGTCTCTTGCACATGGCAAATGAGAGTATATAAAGCTGTGGTATGTTCAAGGCAAAATGCTTGAAGATAGCAACAAAGAGGCGCAGTCAGCCCTTGGTGTCTCAGTCCTGAAGGCAGCCTGAAATTCATAAACCTGTGGGGCAGAGGAACTGAACTGCTTGCTGCATACCCACAGTTTTGCTACTATGGGTAGTGGCAACACGATATCTGCCAAGCCAGAACTCCCACTCTGGTCACAGTCTGCAGTTCATCCATCCTGTAGAATCCACAGAGTATGGATGGATTGCTGAAGTGGTGGTAACCAGGTACTACCTATCTTGCCACCTTCTTTGGATTGCTGTATGTGCTCTGCATAGCTACGTAGTAGGTGTATGTATTTGATTCCTTCTTGGGAAGACCGCTGAGCACCCTGGGCTCTATCAGCTGCTGTAAGCACAGCAGCTGAATGTGCTCCCCTTTAGGAAACAGTCTGGTTTCTCACAGACCCCTTAGGCTGGAAAATCACACCACACTGACTGAGATTACAAAAGCAAAACACTCCTCACAAAAGTCACAGACAAAGGCAAAGGCACTATTCAGTTGAGTGACAACTTCTGATGAAAAGACAAAAGGTATGAAAGTTACCATTCTTCCCCAACGTTTCTGGTAACACAATAAACACAAGAAATTGCAGGTCAGGACAGTCCTACCTACTTCTAGAAAACACCTCCTAGAAAAGTTTAGGGAAGCAAGACCATTAGTACAACTCTTTGCAACTTGTTTGCTGACTGAGACCATTTTCACCCACAAGTGAGGTAGGTAAAACATTCTTTATTTGCCATTGGAAATCACTGTATACAATGTTTCCAGGCTCATATCAATAAACCAAGCTCAAATCCATTTTAAAATCTGACATTTAAAATAACATAATGGGTTTCTCAGTGCATTGTATGAAAGTGATTGTTTTTCCGTGGTGGGTTATTTCAGATGCTAACAAATACCCCAACTTCAGCTAAAGAAGGAAACAAGCCCCAGAAAAAAAAAAAAGCATGCTGCCTTAGACTTATGACGGTATCCATTAATTGTCATTAAAACATGCTTTTGCAGAGACTATCCTACCTCAGTTTCCCTTCAAACTTCCAAATTTATCCCATTGCTTCTCCCTGCCCTGTATCTTTTTTCACCTCTGTGAGCATTTTCTCTGTTATAGTTTTTGCCCTTTTGCCCCACCTGTCTACAGGGTTATACTTTGGCTTTCCATTCCAAAAAACCTTTTCCTCAGCAATAACAGTTTGTAAAACTACTGCCTTCTCTCACCATCTTTCTCTCACCTCCAAGATTATGGATTATGCTGTTTGCTTTCTCCACCTTATTTTCCTGTAATTAAGTGGTGATCCCTGAAATCAGCTTTCTGCTTTCTGCTTTCTTGCTATTCCATCAAACAGTTCTTTTAAAGGCTGATGATATTCCCATCTATCTGAGTCTCCATATTGCTGGAAGAGTCAATAGTAACAGCGACCATTCACTCACAGGGCAATCACAGTTTCTAGTTGACTGAGCACAACCAGAAGTATGATTCTAAATATAGAAGAGATCAATTGGAAAAAGGGAATGATCAAATAAAACCAAGAGAGAAAACTTACCCCCAAAGCAGTTCTGCCTCCTGCTATCTGTAACCATCATCACATGTTCATCCTGTCTTATGACCAAGAGCAGTAGGATGATCAAAATTGAATTAATCTAACTGCATACATATGATACTTCTGCCCATTGCAAGAGGACCAACATCTACAGCTACTGCTGCTCTTTCACTCATATGACTCTGAAATAAGGCTGATCAAAAATACTGAAGGCAGATGGATTTTCTCATCTTCCTTTGTACAAGGAGTAGTTTAGCATCAGCTAGTACTTAATAAGACCACAGTTATACAGATACATTTGCTTCAGCAGAAGGTCACCAAAACCTCCCTGAAGAAATTGTAATACCCAGTTCTGCACAGGCCAATGAAGAAAAGAATCAGAGGTACAGTCTGCTCTCGAAGGGAGTGAATTCATTGAAACTCTAAGAAAACTCCTTGTCTTTGTCCCTGAAAAATTACATTCTAACCCAAGTAACTAAAAACTCTGGCTTACTGTGGAGCAATTTCATGCACAATATGCCTGCAGGCCTGTATACAGCAAAGGCTCCCAGTTCTGTATGCACAGGGCGGTTAGGCACTTTTCCTGAACTCTTTCTGTACAGAGACTTTATTTCTTTTTCCTCACCCATCTTTGAAGATTGCCAATAGCCTACAGTCATACATACTTTTTCGTCTTGTCCACTGGGTGTTCTCTTTCCTTTCAAGCTATTCATCCCAAGAATTTCCTAAAATGTAGGCTTGGTTTTGGTTTGGGTTTTTTTGAGGTATAATCTCTCAAACCTATCTTTAATTAAATAACTGTTCTTCACAGTTTCTCTACTTGTCTTGTAGACTGAAGCAGAAAAGGAAAAAAAAATGTTGTTTTGGTCTTGTTTGTACTGTCTAGGTATGTAGTGTTCCACAGATTATTTCAACTACTGTTAAAGCCTAGATAAACTGTGAGGCTGGTTGCTAGCTATTCAGTCACTCTGATTACATAAAATATTTTATCTTTGTCCCTGGAGTGTATAGACAAGTCTACACACAAAGTTTTTGAAGTCATCACAAAGGCTCCCACCTGGTGGAGGTTTTCAACACAGGATGACATTACACAGTGCAGTGAAACGTACTTACAAGAAGAGTGGCAATCCTCATCATGCATGAAGCTTATGCAAGTTCAATGTAATTGCTTAGGCTTTTTAGTACAGGTAACAAAGTGAATAGTTTTATGACACGGAATGCCTCTTTGCATAGGAAATGGAAGTTGGTAAGTTTGGAGAAGACAAATGTGCTTATTTTTCAGGAGAGAACAGAGAAAAGAGTGAGCTGGGTATTACAGATTTGCTTACCCTGCAGCAATTCTGAATTCCTGGATCCTACCATATCTGTTTTAATCACTTGGAAGCTGTTCTATAATGCTGATTTCACATTTGTGGAATAATAATCATGTTTGGCCATGCTATGAGGAGTGATGCAGTAAGACTATTTGTGCTGTGCTGACCATTAAAGTAAGACCAAGATGATGAAGAACTAACTCATTGAGCAAGAATCCCACACCATGCAGAAGCTTTAAATACAGAGATAAAACATACAAGCAGGTCAACAAACCAGCCAAAACAAGTAGGAACATGAGAATTAAAGCCACGGCTAGCTGCACCAAAGCCCCAAATCCCTGAAACGATGATTTATAAATTCGCGGTAATACTGCTAACTGAGCACCCTCTAGTGGCTGAGAATAAACAGGTCCAGAGATGAGAAAGATCCCACGGGGGAAGAACGCAGAAGAACGTAGTGTCTTATTAACTTTGTTTGGACAACTGATCACTGTATGCATGTTTTCATTTGGAAGACAACATTCAAAAACAATTTAATCTTTTATCTTTTGACATTATGTTCCCAGCACTTCCTTAATTTTTATGTCATCTGACTGGTTAAAGACTTCTGTTCATTTAACATTATTCTACCAATCTGTTTTAAACTAGTTTTCTTTGGAATGTGAGATTAGAATAGAATGAACAATAATAATAGAGTATAACAATATATAGGAGGGAACAGAATTCAATTTTGAACTGATACCTGTGGCATCAAAGTGCATTTTAAGTTCATTGGAGAATATACTGAATTTGTTTGGTTTGAATACAAAGTTATTCACTATTTTGCACTTGTATTTAACCTGGAAAAAGAGTGAAGAGTGATCTTCACTCAGTCACTGCAGTGATCATACCTCAGAGCTTATTAGTTCCATAATTTTCAGGAAAAACTTAAACTTAATTTTACATAGGTACATGTTTTTATGTATGTACAGAATATGCTTCATTTTTGCTCTTTTCCACAATTATTTGACCTACAGTCTGTTGTCGGTTGAGTTCAACCTTCGAGAAATGTACAAATATTTTACTGTTTGTCCTGGTTTCATCTAGGGTAGAGTTAATTTCTTCTCAGTAGCTGTTACAATGTTGTGTTTTGGATTCCAAATGAGAATGGTGTTGATAATACACTGATGTTTTGGCTTTTTGTTAAGTTATGCTTATCCTAAGTCAAGGACTTTTTTCTTTGTCTCATGCTCTGCCAGCGAGGAGGTAAAAAAAACAAAGCGGGAGGAAGCACAGCTGGGACAGGTAACGCAAACTGACCAAGGGGGTACTCCACACAAAAGAAAGTCATGCCCAGTGTGTAAACTGGGGGCAGTTACTCAGAAGAGGGCCAGTCTGGGCTCAGGAAGGGGAGTCTGGCATCAGTCATTGAGTGGAGAGCAATTGCAGTGTGCAGCACTTGGTTTTTTTTTCTATTATTATTATTATTAGAATAAACGTCCCTTCCCTTCCCTTCCCTTCCCTTCCCTTCCCTTCCCTTCCCTTCCCTTCCCT
>VZRZ01004632.1:82161-92602 GCA_013398175.1 Climacteris rufus | reverse complement strand
CCCCTTCCCCCTTCCCCTCCCCTCCCCTTTACCATAGTAAAGGAACTTGTAGTTAGGAAGAGTTGCACTGGTGCTGCCAGACAGAAGTCCAACTCTTATATTCTCTTACTCTACTACAACGTACCTAACTGAGTTTCCCACACCAGGAAAAAAATTGTTCATGAGTATATTTTTGCTGGTTCCTATGAAAAACAACTATGTTCTCAGACTAATGGATCAAGAAGAGAAAGTGGAAAATATCTTACATGCTGTATGAAAACATGGAAGACAATAACTCTCCTATTAAAAATCCAGGGCAAAATCTCACTCTAAAATGATCAACAGCCTGTGAGGTGGAGATCTAAATGCTGTAGTATTTCAGACAGATTACAAAATCTTTTGACCTGTCCTTGCTCAGAGTCCTGAATACTGAGAGTATCTCAGAATCCTAAGGTGGTCCACTAAAAGTGTACACACCATCTTAACCAGTCATCTACTGAAAGAAAATTCAAAGTGAGAATGTCAGCAAATGTGTCTAGTTACCAATTATCTTTTGCTTTTTTATCTTCTCCTTACATACGTGAGAGAAATAATTTCTACCTTGATCATAAGAGACATAGCAGAGGGGTCATTTAAAATATTTGGTGGAGCACGTATTTGACATGTATTTTCACCACATATGTCATCTTCTAAAGAATTATTATTGTAGTCACAAATGAACAATCAAACTGAGATGACCTCATGGGTCCAGCAGAGAATAACAAGTGAAGAGAGAGATGTGTGGATCAGAGTTGGTGGGAGAATAAAGATGCCCTTTGTATTCTCTGGTGTGTATGTCACACAAACAAATTGAAGCTTAAAGGCTTGCCTGCAAGCAGAGTTGTGGGCTTCTTTCAATGAAGTGATTTAAAACATGACGTTGTTTTTTCGGTGTAAAAACCGGTCCTCCCTTAGCTTAAACCCAGTTTATTTTCATCAGGTTTGGGTCAGAGAAGCACAGCCTTATGATGAAGTATGCCATTCAGGCCAAAGTAAAGTCTGCATCTAGGCTTGTGGTACTCTAATTAGCCCACCTCAATTACGTGAAGACACGACCTACTCCCAGGACTTGTAGGTGTAACAGACATCAGGCTATACCATAGGTGCAAATCCCCTGCTTGGAAATAATTTCCTCTAAATTTTCTGTGAGCAGTTTGAAGAGGCATTAGGTTCTTGGAGGACCTCAGCAACATGAGTCCTGGTAGCTTTTTTACCAGGTACATTTATTCAATTTGTTCACAGTGAATGATCTTGGGAGGCTAAATCATCAAAACTGAGCAATGTAGATCTGGAGAATGAGGCCAACTTAAAAGAAAACCATGCTCCAGAGCTTTTGACCTGCTGAGCCATGTCCACATGTGCCAATCACAGATCCATGAATTATAGTTCTACACAGTCAAAGGTAAGATTGCCAATGTGAAGGACATTGTTTGGTGCAAAACACAATAGGTGATGTAAAACTGCAGATTTACATCTAAATCTACACCAATACACTAAAAATGCCTTTGAGTTTTTAGATGTGTAAACAGATCTTGACAAAAGCTCACTTATAAGGTTTAATTTTTCAGTAACAGATGTGGCACTTAAATCAGTACTGCAAGTTGTTGTGTCATCCTCCATGTTGGGCACAGATTGAACAGAAGCTGCCAGGGACACGTTCTTTCCTGATTAATATGAAGATAGTATTTTTATTTTTTTCTTTTTCTTTTACTATTATAGCTGTTTCTACAAGAAAAACATATGCTACACAGCAGTCAGCACTTCTCAACAGGAAAAATTGAGACCAAGAACAGACATCCATGGAATCAGAGAAGAAATGGAAAACATGAACAAGAGACATAAATTAGAAAAATAATTTAGAAAAAAATCAATTTCCTAGTAAGTTCCACTTTGTCTCACAGAACACACTGAGATGAAATGCAAAACAGGAAGTCCCACTCCATCGGGATGTAAAGGTTGCACAGTATGGAGGTCAGTGGCATAATATGATTTCCTTTAACTCTGAAAAAACATTCAGAAAAGTAAGTTCAGAAAAGCAAAGGTTTCTGTTGTTTTTGCAAATGCCTGTAGCAGTTGAGTCTGAAAGATGTACCGATAACAGGATGAGGTGCATGGTAAAAAACACCCACTGAAACACAAATGTTCTATAATTTACAGTTGAAGGAAGAGGGCACTTCAAGCGGTGAAGTGATCTGGTGGTGACCTGACTGACACGGTGATCCCTGCCTAAGGGATCCAACAACATTGCTAGGTTGCTCCTGTACATGCTACCTGCAGCACACAATAGCAATTAGTACAGGGCTGGAACTAGCTCCTGGACATCTACCCTGGCTGCCTTCTTGGAAGCAGGACCTCACTGAACTCACTGAGGACAGCTGTGCCACTTGCTATTATAAATGTGTGTTCTGCCTGGAGATTTCATGACAATGACCCATGAAAAGGGAAAGTTTTCCAAATCAAATCATCTTGTACTGCACATTAGGCTCATTTGTACCTGTTTCTTCCATCTTAAATTTGGTAGATAACTGGTTACCATCCTCTTCAACATCATGCCCGCAAACTCTTCATCCATGCACTCTTTTTTTTAAGAACTAATAAACCAAATTCTTTAGCTTGTCATCCCATCCATGTTTTCCACTCCTCTAGTAATTCTTGCTATGGTTCTCCAGACTACTTCTAACTTCTGGCAGAGTAGGAGTTGGGTGGTGGGGATGCACAGAAAAAGAGGTTTCTGAAGGCCAGATGAATGCTCAGGCTATTTAGATGAAGTTGTAAGCAATCAGAAAACCCACCTCTATTCACTTACTGAAATCAACCTTTGCGGAATTTCTAGCACTCTTCCTATGTGCAGACCAAGGGCTTTCATTCTGTAGAAACATGAAGGCAGATGTGTAGGTCACTCTTTCAGCCTGAAGAAACCCAAGTCTTTCATTCCTCTGACCATCAGCCAAACAGGCAGCTGAATTTTCGGCTGTGATTGCAATTATAAAGGGTGTTGAAACGACCAGATTGGTTATAATAGAGTCTCTGCATACCTTCTGTCAGCCTCTGCCTCAGCAACCTGTAACAGGCCACGTCAGGCCAGTGTAGAAATATTTTCTGCTCCTAGGAGATGTTGGGTGGATGTGCTCATCAGCGACATTACTTTGATGATTATCCCCACTGATGTGGCCCTGTAGGAAATAAAGTGGTCTCCACCTTTTCCACTCCTGGTGATAATGTCAACATCGTACAGGAACAAGGCAACTGCATGCCAGTGCATAGCTACTGCATGATAACTTTTGACATGAAACAACAAGAAAAAGCATAGAGAAAATTCTGCATGGGAAATTTATGCAATGGGAGTTGCAGTTCTCAAGGTTGAAATATTGTCAAATTCTTCCATGTGTGCTGAAAACCCTATGGAAAGTTTAACACCCCAAAGAACATCTTGGATTTTCACCTCTTCTGGAAGACTGCAGCACAGTAAGACATTGGCCATGTATTGGTAAGAGCCTTCAAAGATTACTTTTGTACTAGAGCTTGTTCATTGACTTTAAATATGTCAATAACCAACAGGATGGTGAACTTCACTAAGGGCAGATAGTGCCTGGCAGATTTGGGGGCCTCCTACAATGGGGTTACAGCACTGGTGGATAAGGGAATGTCATCTAACTGTGCAAAGAGTTAGATGCTTCCATGCACACCCTTGACTCTACAATGGAGAGACCTGGATTTGACAGGTGGACCAGTCAGTGGATAAGGAATTGACTGCTGAATGGTCCTGCCCAAAGAGTTGTGGTCAATGGCCAGGTGTCCAGGTTGAGAGGAGTGATAAAGAGTGCCCCTCAGGTGTCTGCACTAAGGCCAGTATCACATAATATCTTTGTCAGGGACTCGGACAGTGGGATTATAGACAGTGCACCATCAGCAGGTTGGCTGATGACACCAAGAATGGTGAGATGGTTGACAAACTAGGGCCCCCAGCACAACACATGAAACTGCTGGAGCAGGTCCAGAGAGGGGCCACAGAGATGACCAGAGGGCTGTACACCCCTCTTATGTGGAAAGGATGAGAGAGCTGGGGTTGTTCAGCCTGGAGCAGAGAAGGCCATGAGGAGACCTTCCAGTACCTAGCGGGGGCCTCCAGGAAAGACGGGGAAGTATTTTTTGTCAGGGAGTGTAGTAATAGGACAAGAGGGAATAGCTTTGAATTGAAAGAAGGTAGGTCTACATTAGATATCAGAAATAATTCTTTACTGCTAGGGCATTGAGACACTGGAAGAATTTTCTCAGAGAAGTTGTGGATGTCCCATCCCTGAAAGTGTTCAAGGGCAGGTGGATGGGGCTTTGAGCAACATGGTTTAGTGCAATGTCTCCTTGGCAGGGGTGTGGAACTAGGTGATCTTTAAGGTCCCTTTCAGCCCAAACCATTCTACAAACCTATGATTCTGTTACTTGAAAATAGTAGGTAGCTGATGTGCTTGTATTTGAAATCATAAACAAGTTATTTCTTCAGTTGTTGCCACCACTTATTGCAGCTTTTTCAGTCTCATGTTCATGCACTGGTTGTAACTATTGCAGTAGAGTGCAGAGCAGACAGCTCTGTGGAATCCCAATGATGAAAGGGGTTTGTCCAAGGAACAGCATGAGATTATTGGCGTAGGCCAGAAGATGTGAGTAGGAGTCATGAGTGGGGAAAGGGAAACTGAAGACAAAAAATCTGATCCACTTGCTTACTTGCTAAATACATGCCCTCCTCTGCAGTAAATACTAGGAACTCTGGGAGTAAAGATGGCACGAGAATATAATTATACATTGAATCATAAAGCAAGCAAACTTCATTGAGACAACACTGTTAGCATCATGCAGTTAAGCATTCAACAAATGGAAACTACAGTTCTTGCACTTCTATAACACTTGAGGGTCTTCCTGCAATGATTTTCTTTGTGATGTGATTATTTTCTGTGTTCAGCTATATTTTGGTTTTGGTTACTATCTCTCATTCTGAGGATCTAGGGATGGGGACCTATTTCTCTTCTTATTAATATTACCATAAATTCCAAGTAAGTGCATTGAACTCAAAGAGGTGTCATAATAAAAAATCCCCCTATAAAGAAACAGATGCAAGCATCAATGAAATAATCTCCTGTTCTTATATAATCATCAGAAACTTACAATGGCAAGTAACTGGTGAAAAATACCATTCTGAAAGCTAAAGTGAAGACTGATACCTTCACTTTGCATAAAAGGATTTTTTCTCTCTAAATTAGCCTTATGGATTACAAAATACACTTTTTAAAATCACTGCTAAATATCAGATGATTGAGTCACTCCAACTGAAGCCAGTAAAGAAAACATGCCTCTGCAGCTGTCAAGCGTTAGGTTTCAAGGCTCTACACTATTTTTAACAGTGTGTAAAATAATATAAAACACGTAATTATTCAAATGAAAGATACACAACCTGAAATGTGCAGTGTTTTGAAAACAAGCAAGTAATCTGGCACCTGTAACATTGCTGCAGTTTGGCCAGCACTATGATAACACCAACTATTAGTGCAGCTGCCACCCAAAATGCTGAGTACAAACAGCCAGTAAATGCTTCATTTAGGTGAGCAAACATAGTGGAGCTTCTAAATAAATAACAATAGAAAGATCTTCCTTGGCCAATTCCAGTCGTGCCACACATATAGTTTGGCAGGAGGATCGTGCTGTGAGAGAGGAACATATTTCTCAGTTTAAGATCATGTCATTCCTGCAAAGTCTGACATAATCATTTTAAGTCACAAAATGAGATTAGCTTAGTTCCTTAGAGCATGGTGTTAATAATGTCAAAGTTGTGGTTCTGATCCCCATGTGGGCCATTCACTTAAGAGTGAATGATCCTTGTGGGTGCCTTCCAACCCAGAATATTCTAGGATTCTGTGATATTTCTCCTCCACCTTGAAGAGTTAAGGCATGTGTATAAGTGTGTAGACTTCTGTACCCACACCGTATTTGGTTTGTACGGTCAGATTTTGGTAGCAGGGGGGCTACCAGAGGTGGCTTCTGCGAGAAGCTGCCAAAAGCTTCCCTCATGTCCAACAGAGCCTGTGCCAGCTCTGAGATGGACCCACTGCTGGCCAAGGCTGGGCCAATCAGAAATGGTGGTAAGGTCTCCCTGAGAACAGAATTAAAAAGGAAAAAAGTTATTGCACAGATGCAATTGTGGCCAGAGAAGAGTGGAGTGAGAACGTGTGAGAGGAACAACGATGCAGACATCAAGGTCCACGGAGAAGGATGGGGACAAGATGATCCACGCACCAGGCCTGAGATTCCCCTGCAGCCCATGGTGCAGCCCACGGTGAGGCAGCTGTGCCCCTGCAGCCCATGGAGATCCATGGTGGACCAGAGATGTGCCTGCAGCCCCTGGAGGGGTTCCACATCAGAGCAGGTGGATGCCGGAAAGGAGGCTGTGAATTTGTGGGACACCTGTGTTGCAGCAGTGTTCTGGCAGGGACCTGTGAACCTGTGGAAAGAGGATCTCATGCTGGAGCAGGTTTCCTGGTAGGACTTGTGTTGCTGTGGAGGACCCACACTGGGGCAGGCAATGCCTGAGGGATGGCACCTCTTGGAAAGAGACCCACACTGGAGCAGTTCATGGAGAACTGCTGCCTGTGGACTCACACTGGAGAAATTTGTGGAGAACTGTGTCCTGTGGAAGGCACCCCGCAGCAGAGCAGGGGAAGGACTCCTCTCCCTGAGCAGTGGCAGAAACAACTTGAGCCAAACTGACCATCACCCTATTCTGCATCTCCCTGCACAAGTAGGAAGTAGAGTTTGGAAAAGTGGGAGGGGCGCGGGGAAGGAGTTTTTCAGGTTTTATCTTACTTCTCATTATCCTGCTCTGATCTTGTTAGTAATAAATTCAATTAATATCCCCAAGTTCAGTCTGTTTTGCTGGTATTTGGTGATGGTGACGGCATTTGCTAAGAGACGTCTTCTGGTGCTTATCTCAACCCATGAACGTTTTGTTGTATTTTCTCTCCCCTGTCCACCTGCAGGGGGAGTGAGAGAGTGGTTTTGGTGGGTCAGCATCAAACCATGACTTTGTTCCTGCAAAATCTGACATAACCATTTCTCCTCTAGCTTGAAGAGTGAAGTCATGTGTATGTGTGTGTAGACTCCTGTACCAGCACCCAAGCCATTATCTATTTAGTAGCACTGAGCTTCAGGGGCTTCATTAGGTGATGGTGGCTAGTGTGCACTCTTTGAAGTTCATGGTAAAATCCTAGTTGAGGCTCCTACCCTCCTACAAATTCCAGAATTTGTAGGTTGTTCTTTTGAGCTGCCAAACCCAGGCACACTGTCTATATAGGTGTCTTGATAACAGAAACTTGTTTCTTTCAAAGCAAAACAAATAAAAACTATGGTGAACAAAATGACATGACTCATTACTTACAATCCCCCAAGAAAACACAGTCCTTACCTAAATCAGTTGTGGCAGCTATTAATAATCCTGCCAGATGTTACAGAAGGCTTTTGAAGTGTACTGAGAACTCAACTTACAGGTCTCCTGATAATGCATCTACTGCAGCATTTAAAAAAATGAGCCTTACACTCACTTAAGCCTTCTTAATCTGTGTTTGTAACAACTAAAGTGATTTATCTAGGCTTCAACAGTTCATTAGTTTCAAAGGTGGATACTGGGAATTGGCATATTACCATAGCCAGGTGTCAGCAGTGTCTAGGGGAAAGAAAATACTTACTGAATGCAAGTCACAGGACAGTGAGAAAAGAGGTGAGAATCATGTCACATATTGTAGACAGTTGTTTAAACATTTTTGCAATGTTCCACCATCACTCCAATAAACCCAAATAAACAGACTTGGAAGAACCAGCTAACCTTGGTTTTTGTAGAAGACCTGAGGAAGAAGATAGAGTGGCGTGTTTCTATTTCCAAAGTGTGAAAGGTTACAAGCTTAAAACCACATTCAGTTTTCACTCAGCTCTGGCTGTGGCAAAATTCACTGTAAATGGGCATTTCAGCAAGCAAGGTGCAGATTTCCATTGTCATCCCAGTGGCAAGGTATCTGCAGGGTGCCACACGTACAGGCGTGTGAGAACAGATAAAGCTGAAACTCACAGTCATCCCCATCAAGTCAAAGCATACAAAGAATATCTCAGTTTGTAATACAGCCCCACATACTGCAAATTCACCAGAAAATATATCCTTCTTTAAATACCTCCCAAGTTTGACACCAAAATCATACAGTGGATAAAGCTATTTTGAGGAACTTAGGCTTTTCCTCCTCATGTACTGTGAGCAATTTCCTAGTCAAGTCTTTATTGTATAAAGATAAAAGTCTCAAATGAAGCATTTATATGGTAAAATGAAAAATGGAACAACTGCATAAAAAAAAAAAATTCCTTTCAAGAACATCCCAGTTATACTCTCCTTCTCATCAAGCTCAAACAAGCTCTAAAGTGGGCCTATAGGGGCCTTGTCCACCCAATTCTCTTGTGCTCAACCTGAAGAAACACAAGAAGACCATTTCTAGTGCCCCCTGGTCATCATGTTCACACCCTGGGGCTTCATGGTAGATAACAACTGCTCATGGTCAAATAATGCACACAGAGAGAAGCTCTGCTCTCCCACATCAATCACAACCACAAAACCCCAAACCTCTTGGTCAACACCAATCAGAAAATCTCCCAGAAAGACCTCATACAGCAAACATACCCCAGATACACCTCAGTGGGGTTTTTCCTGCCAATGTCTTTGTGGAGAATGAGTGCACCTACATCACACTGAGCAATCATCCATTAACAGACTGTTGCATGCAGACCTGCCTCTGAGCAGAAGTTTCAGAACATCAGGACTGCACACTTTCAACAACAGAGAATACCTCTTTAAAAAGCATGTGACAACATTTTAAAAGGTCAAAACAGTCTACTGCTGTGCCACTTACTGATTGTATCGCTTTTTTTTTTTAACCTATTGCTTCTTTGTTATGATCCATAGAGGAATGCTGGACTTACCAGCCTGCCATGCTGTTTCCAAAACTCCTGTTTAATTTACTATTCAGACTCGTCACATGCTTGCTGTTCTCGCAACTTAACCTCTGTTGGATCATTAATCCCAGCCTGAAGGATAGCTGGTGAAAGGTAGAGTGGACAGCAGATTTTCCTTACTAGCAAGTCTTAAACTGTCCACTTTCCTTGGGCTTTTTATTGGGGTTTTGCTATTGCGAGTTCCAGACTTCTTTCTACCCACCTAATATGTCTGTGGCCTCCATCTCTGCCAAATCCCATTGCCACCCAAATGCCAATCAGTTCTTCACTGCACCTTCTGTGGTAATCACAGAGTTGCAAAGCAGCTGAGGTTGGAAAAAACCTGTGATGGTCATCTTGTCCAACCCTCTGCTCATGCAGGGCCACATACAGCTGGTTGCTTTTTGAATACCTCTAAACAGGGAGAGAAAACAAACAATATTATTTCCAGTGTGTGGCTAAAAAAATCAAACTGAAAGATTACAGATTTGCCAGGGAAGTCATGGAACTGATACTATAATTTTGATCTACAATAAGCCTTACTCAACATCACTGGGCACTTTAGACTATTCCTGCCTGGTAGTGGTACAGGCTGAGTAAAGGGGATAAAAGGCTGAAAAAGCAAGTCCAGTAAGCAATCTGATGCTGGTAACTCAAGTATCACAGTTTTACTTAATTGGCACTTTGTTTTTTGATGTGTAGAATGTAGCTAAATGAAGAAATCCGATGATCTAAAAGAAATACATTAGCAAACAGAAACAACAAAGGAAGAAGTGAAGGACTGAAGGAGGCAATTGTCAGAGGTGAACAGGTGTTTGTGCAAGACTCAGAATGCTACAAATTCTAGCCTGACAGCCTGTACGCTTTTTAGTCCCACCAAGTCCAGCAGTTGAGGTTTGGCAAAAGCACATTGTCTGCAGTAGCAACCAGGCTTGACTGAAAACTACCAAAACAAGGCCGGTCCACCATTGCCCTTGGATAGAAAAGGGAGGGAAGTTACAGAGAGAGCCCGAGAAGGCTGAAAAATAGCGGCTGTAAGGCTCCTACGACAGACAGGCAGGGCAAGGCAGCTCGGTGTGAATGAGGTGCTCTGAGGCTACTGCTGCGCTGCCTCCCTCAGCGGTCCGCACCGGCTCTTCCTGGCATCTCTTTCTTAAGAACACTCCTGAGACTCAACTCATTCAATCTTAGGATAATTTCTGACCCTAAATGTTAAAAAGTCATGTAAGTGTATTTTTAAACTAGTATCAACGGCTGCCGTTTACACTTGTGTCTGCTTGTCCTCTGGTAACGCTGTCCTCCTGCGACGGATACTCTACTCCCGTCCCTCCTCCCGACCAGCGGAGCAGCACCGAGCGGCCAGCCGGGGGCACGCTCCGGTGCCATGCCTCCGCGGTGCTGCCGCCGCTGC
>VZRZ01004632.1:56282-81946 GCA_013398175.1 Climacteris rufus | reverse complement strand
TCCTCTGCCTTATTAACCTAGGAGCTGGAGGAGCGGCAGAAGATGCAGCGTGGGCGCTGTTCGCAGCGCTGAAATGACAGCGGGACACTTGGGCACGGAGGGAGGAGAGCGGATGGTGCCTGGTGCGCTGAGGGACTGTACCAGCATCACTTCTACTGAAACCCCTACGCAGGTATGTTCATCAACAGAGAGGCATTGCTGGATTGAAAGGAGATGCAGATGATAGCCGTTTATAAAGCAGACACTTTCTGAGGAAAAACAAACCCATATTGAGTGGTCACACGCTTGGAAAAGGGCAAAAACCAGAAAAAAATCCGTTGGTATGCACCTTTTAGTACCTCTTGTTGGTAATCAAGATGCTGGTTTTGACCTCTCTTCCTGCTGCTATGGATTTGTTACCTGCTGGCGGAAAGCCCGTCAGGTACACCTTTCACACAACCAGCTGCAGCAGCTCTGCTCGAACAGAAACTCCAGTTTCATTCCATGGTATGTTTTCTAAAAGTAGTTTATATACAGACCGGTCAGTGCCTTTCACACAACAATGATTGCACTCCCTGTTTTTATGTGCCAGATGGATTGTTCAGCACTTAAGATAAGAATGTACCTACTCTTCTTTGTTTATTTTAAATTTCAGAAATATGTTTTCTAGGTGGGCAAAATTCACTGTTAGGACTACAGAAAATCGTTTGTTTACATAAATTGATTAATTTTATCCTTAATCCTTATATGTATTCACTAGCAATATTTATATATAAAGCAAATTGCTGAAACTTTAGATGTATAAAACAACTCTAAGTATCATAAGTTGGGGAAAACAATGGGATGGTTGGAGGATTGAGAAGGTAAGACAGTTAAACTTTATGCTGTATCTTACTGGTTATAGCCTCCAAAATCATAATAGTGCAATAGCAACTCATGTTCCCCTCCTGAAATGAGGGAAAGCAGTACTGCATTTGCACATAAGGGTTACACACCATTGGTGGCTTTCACCTCACTTATTTGTGCTTAAAACTTCATGAGAGGTTGCTATGGCAAGGGATGAGAAGTCATATTTAGCTCAATACAAGTCTTCCTACTCAATAAAGGCACACAACTGCTGATGAGGTTTGCTCGAACCATACGTACAGTTGTTTTGTTAACAATCTGTGTATTAATGGCACTGCTTTTTCCAGCATCAAGAGAGAATAGGATTTGTCACACCGACACTGAACCAAGACTAAGCTTCAGCCCTTCATATGGAACTGCTGAAAGAGGAAGCTGCAGTACTGAAAGCAGTCACTTGACTGCATGAGACCATGCCTCTCACACAAGGCAAATTATGTCTTACTTCAAAACCTTCATGAAATGCAAACTTAGTGATTCACTTTTCTTAGAGCTGTTACACTTGAATAATTGGGGAAAGTTAACGGTTCCTACTCACATCAAATTAAGTTTGATTTACTTTAAAGACTACAGATGTCAAAAAAAAAAAAGAGGCAAACCCATTCTTTTAGCATACAGGGTTTCTTCCTCCTATTAGCAGGAGTACCTTTTTAGAGAAATGGTGAACTACAACTTACCAAGTACAGAACAGAACATACAGAACAACATTCTTTCACAGCTAGAAACAGGTAACCTCTGAAAATGTGAAGTTGCCAATAAAAAGGAATGCAACAACAAAGTGCATGACAGAGCAATACTTTTTATATTATTGCAACAGCAACAATATGTGTCTGTCACTAAATCGGTAGAAAACGGACTACAAAGGCAAACAGTGACCTCAGTTTTGCTGCTCCAGGCATTTAGTGCAGATAACTGTATCTTCAGCTCTGTATGCAGAACTAAGGTGTGCTTCAGGTTGTAAACTTGGGTGCTTTTAATGATTCAAATAATAGACTGGACTTCTTGTTTTATATTGTATGCATCTAGATTAAGGCGAATGGCTGGTAACTTGTTCTGGTTTTACTCCACAGTGCTTGACAGCTGCCTGCATGATCCGGTAGGATGGTGAGACTACCAAGTTTCCTTGGACAAGTATCAGAACTTTAACTTGACCAAAGCGGGATTGAGTTTTACTCACTTTAGAAGAGCACTCCCATCCAACAGAGGTACCAGAATAAGATATCATGAAGAAGAAGCACACTGATTAAATTGACAATGATTTATTGTGTTTAGGAACATTCAATAAATACCAATCTTTTAGCTTCAGTTTGGAAATCCTTCCCCATCAAAAATCAGTTGTTTGTGTTGTTTTTTTTTCTGGCATAAACTCCATTGCCAGCAATGGATATATCAGAAAAAGAAGTTAATAAATACAAACAGACAGCAGTTTTCTAAACACACCTCCTCTTTTTAAAGGCATGATACAGATTTACTAAACAAATCTCAAGCAAGTTCTTCACAGAAGAAAATTTTGCTACAAGCTGTCTCTAAACATTGTTTTCTTCACTGATGCTGGTAGTTTATTTCATGGAGTACTGCATTTTTGAACAGTTATGCTGAATCATTTAAAAACAAGCTTTTTCCCCCTTTCCCTTAGCTTAAGGTATGCTGAGACATGTAGCTGTATGAATTTCAGAGTGGTGTGCCTCTTGCCGAGCATTTCATGGCAAACGTGAAGAAGCAGCAATATGGTACTTTGTTACTAGGGATGTGGGGGATTTTTTTTTCATCTTGCTTTTAAACCACTGTTCAAATGGTAAAGGTATCATATTTAAATCAAGCAGATGTTTTGCATAATTTTCTGTGAAGTTTAAAAACACAATGGAAGATTCCTGCTTGTGATGAGAATAATTTTCAAGTACTTAAATTTGAATATCCCTCTAAACTCCATTCATTTCTTATTAAAAAGGTGTATAAAAGCATGAAGACTACAGAAAACCAATTAACATAACAGAGTTAGTCTTGAATAAGTTTTCCCCACAACTGTATTTTACATATAACCAAACTCCCACTTTAGCAAAAGCAAAAATAATAAAAATAAGTTCTCTCCCAGCTATTTATACTCAGGAATTACCTTGCTGTGGCACTAGATACTTTAGTCTACATTCCCTCTAACCCAAGGTGTATTCTTAGGTGTATCCCTTTGTGATTTAGGGTCTTGGAAGTTCTCAGCAAACCTCTCTCTTGCTTTATCCCAGTTCTTTTTATTCTTGCTCTGGATGAGCTGAACATCTTCAACTGAGGCTGGTCTCCGAGTACCCAAACCTGCATGCT
Source organism: Climacteris rufus (assembly GCA_013398175.1). Lineage (NCBI taxonomy): Eukaryota > Metazoa > Chordata > Aves > Passeriformes > Climacteridae > Climacteris > Climacteris rufus. The sequence continues at coordinate 78,751 of VZRZ01004632.1, read as the reverse complement.
TCTGATGTAACTCAAGTTGGATCTGTCAAATACATTAAATATTGTTGTAACTGCAAGTTAGGTATTCTAAATACTACAAATTCTATTTTTCTAATACAAATTCCACCTCCCCCTCCCCAGGCACTTCTCTTTCATATTCTAATACACCTAGATCATATATGGACAGTACCATAAAAATGATGTGTAAAATCACCACCTGTAGAACTATGATCTAGAGTGCTGAATCATGTGCCATGCCACTAACATTAGTGTGAAAGACACCTTGCTGACTGAGCAGTATATGATCCCTATGCTGGCTAGTTTGACAACAAAGGGCATGGTGTGGCTCTGAGCAGCACTACTGCCAAAAGACAACACATCTCTGATGACAAAAATGGGGCTAATGTGGCTGCCACAGAGGCCCACAACTTGGTGGCTACAGTGACTTCAGACAGCTTTTCCTCTCTCATGGCCCGTCATCTAGGTTAATTTTTGTGCTACATCAGCCTCAGAGAAAGTCAAGAATTCCACTGTGAACCAATCTTCAATTCACGTAATTGAAACAATTCCAATTTTCCTCCAGAATTTGTATTCAAATATGAGATTATTAATTGGGTGGTTAGAAGCTGTGTGTCCTCCTTTGCTTAGTTTCCTAAAAAATCCAGAATTTATTAACATTTTCTAGTGAAGGGACAACCCTACTGAAAAATTTCAAAATACCTCATTAGACAAGGAAAAAAATGATTTGAGATTAGTCCTAATTAGAGCATTCCTTTCTAACCAGGATTTTGAAATATTTCAAGTGAATAGTGGCATACAATTAGATATTTTTCACTACAAATACGTTTTTATTATTTTTGTTTCAAGTTAAAACCAGAAAGACCTACCGGATCCTTCATACCACCACCATCCTTTCCCAGGCCTTCCCCTTTCTTCCATCCCATCTTCTCCAGCATTTTATGTCCTTTGTTGCTGTTGCTGATTTCACTTTGAAGAAAATTTAAGATAACTGATAAACCAGAGTTACTATAAAGAATATGCTTTCAAATACTGAACAACAGAAATGAGAATATGTATCCTGCTCTAGAAACCAGGAATCAGCTCTATCAAGAGCTATCCAGAAGATCCTTGCTACTTTTTGCAAGTTCCTCCAAGAATATATTTGGTTAACAAGCCTCTGGTCAGTATCAGCTTTCTTAGAACTCCTGAACTATTTGCTTGCTTTAGGAGTTAAAAGATACATCACAGGTAGGTGTGTATGGACTGCACTAGGGAAAAGTATTGCTACCCAATCATCCTAACACACCTATTTCATCACCTCACACTTCCTTACACTTCCTTGTATTAATTTAAAAGCATCTACAAGTTTATGTTTCGTAAACACCACCCCATCCCCCCAAAACAGAGCTACAGGGAAAAAGCAACAACTGAAGGTACATCAAGGGTTTTAAGAGGTATGTAAATACATGTCCTATGACTGGCTGAATACTGACAGTGAAAGAAACTGCAGGTGAAAAATCTGCATGTTGATTTATTGAGTTGGAAAGGAAGTGATCTAAGTGTCCTTACTGCCAAGCTGAATTCTATATTGAAGGTGAGGAGTTAATAAATAAGAGGATCTGAAGTGGGAAGTGTGAATAGATTAAAATTTCTATCTCTCCTAACACTATACAGGTAATGTGTAATTTAACAAACTGTTTGATAGTAACAAATGAATACTTAACTTTATCAACTGTTTGATAGTAACAAATGAATACTTACTTCATCATAATTTTTTAAAGATTTACAAGAGAAGGACATGGGGGATAGTTTCCCCCATCCCCAACTTACATATGAACAGAAGCTGAACTGTCATCTCTCTGGAAGGTTCCTTCACTTCCAACAGTCTCTCTGCGTTTTCCTGCTCTGTCTTTGTACTTTGGATTCTTCACTGCTTTGTTGACTTCATATTCTGTGTTCTTTCCAAGCAGATTAAATTGCATCAAGACAAAGAGAGTGGGCTTTAAATTACTTGGTTTTGATAATTTCACTTTTTCCCTCTAAAAATATGGCAGCCTCAACCTATTTCATTAATTCTAAATCTTGTAACAAAACCCATAGTCCTTACTTAGTATTTTCTTAGCTTACATGCATACCTTGTTAACCACATTACTGCCATCATCACATAATAATGTAATTATGCCAAATTCGGTAATTTCTCAGAAGCTGTAAATAAAATAACAAATTATCTTGAATCTTATTTTGGTATGAAAAGTCAACCTCTCCATATTAAGCAGAAAGCCATGTGAACATGCCACTAGCTTTTTATATAAACATTTAGCCTGTTCCTCACCAACTACTTTTTTTTCAGAATAAACGACAGAACTAAGCATGTCTACAAATTCAGTACCAATATTACTTTCGTACCTGAAGAATTTGAGAGAAATGATGGTATTCTGTTTTCTACATGAACATTTACTACCAATGCTGGATGTAACCACACAGTCAAAATTATCTCTAGAACAGAAGTAATTTGAATACATATATATTATATTGCCTGTATGTTCATGTCAGTATTATTCTTCTATGGACTTAAAAACCTGAGAAAATTCCCTCTTCCTTCCCTAATTTTTTCAGTTGCTCATTGTATTTCCAACTAAAAGACAGCACTGCAATTCAGTGAAAACTTAATCTGCAGAAATAAAAATAGAAGTGGCTTGCAAAATCTTAACCAAAAAAGGATTAGGAATCTTGTATACATTGACAGGATCTTCTTTCTAACTTTCAGTGGAAATTTCACACCCTCTTACCATCATCCCTCTCTCTAGAGGTTTGTAAAAAATAATTAGGGTACAAACCAGGCTAAGTTTGAGTGCATTTGAAAACTTCCCTTATTCAACTAAGTCTATGGCTTAAAATATGAATCACAAAATACTAAAAAAAAAAAGATAAGAACCACAAGATTACAAAAACTTAATCAACTTGTACTGTAAACTCACCTGTAAACCATATTTTACCCGTATTTGTTTTAATGCTTTTCTTCTGACTAACTCTCTCTCTTCTTTGCTAAGTGCTGGGCAAACTAAAAGCAAGAACACAGCATTGAATTTCTAATTACAAACAACGTTTTGAAATATAAGACAAATGTGAGAATTTTTGTTCTAACATTATCACACAGAGACACACATACCAAAAAGAAAACACATCATTATGTATAACTATTCCCAGTTAACAAGAAAATTGTACGAAAACTGAACTAATTATGTTTGTAATGTAAACAGCCATAATAAAAAATATATCCATGTGATAACATGACTAACCAGAAGACTCCTTTTTCCTGTCCAGACGAAGGTGTGCTCTAACTTGTCCTGGTTCACATCCATCACAAGTATCACTGCCGGGGTGAATATGAAAAGAAAGCACAGTTTCACCAATCTTCACTTCATCTCCATGCTCCAGAATGTAGGGATCACATTTTGTTTTAGGCTACAGCAAAAGAAAGTTTTGGCAGCCAAGTTAATTACTCCTGAAGGACATGAACTCCATTTCATGCACACTGCTTACACCTCAGTAATTTAGCCTGGTCTCACAAATGCAAGTACGTATTTAACGACAGTGGGTATTTCACTCTAGCAACTGCAACCACAGTGGATTTTACCTAGTATAATCAAACATTAGGTACTCTAAGTGGCCCTAAAATCAGAAGGGAACCAAAGCAGACATTAATGCATGAAATAAGACACACAATGGCATTGGAAGTGATTTGCCATAACACATTTCAAATGATCACAAGCCTAGTTTTCTGCACTGTACATTAAAACAATAGGTACTCACCTGGAGAATCTGATTTCCATTAACAACTGTTCCATTCTGACTGCCTTGATCCACAAGAACATAATTTTGCAAATCGTGGTCAAAATATACTTCTGCATGAAACTGATAAATACAAGCCTAAGTTAAATGTTCTTATTAAGCAAATACTTCACAATTTAAACGTTATTTTAAGGTAAGATTTCAGAATATATTTTGAAACCTCTAAAATGAGTGGCTCTGGTACTCTTAAGTTAATAGAGTATTTTACATCTTAAGATTTCATTCTTGTGAGATGTAAATGAACGGGCCACAATAGCATGAGCTAAAGTATACAGTTAATAATTTAAGTATCTTGATCATAAACTGATTCAGTACTGGACAACTATATTCTTTCAATATGGCAAGTATGCTTGACTTAAGGAACTGCAAAATTCAGTAACATGGCCTTTTTAACTGTTCTTGTAAATAACAGGCTTTTTGCTTTTATGGTGTATTATACCACTCTCAATTTAAAAAAATCGATCTCATTCTGCTTCCATTTATTTGGTCTTTCATATCTGAAATAACTCCCGTAATGCCATGCTTTTGTTACTGTCACAGAACTCACCTTCACCTCCATCTTAATACCCAGGACATAACGAGTACCAATCATTTGCTGTTTCTTTTATCTCCTTTCTGATATTCAGACTAACAATCTAGTTTTTTTGTGTGTTGTTGTTGCAGTTCTGTATAGATATTTTTACCAAGCCCACACAGACCAGAGAAAGCACAAATCCTGGCCAAACTCACAAATATATACACTACCTCCAAAAAATGCCACTGAAAAAACCAAAGTACCAATTTCTCCAGCATACTAAGACTTCCAGTAAAAGCAGTAAAAGTTACTCTAAAAGTTACTCTTTCAAATTTGACAATTTTGAGCAATAGCAGTTAAAAAAAAATTTTAAAAAATTTGAGGATTGGCTAGCATTTCTTACAGGAGTACTCCCATAATGATGGAGACTGGCTACTTCATTCAATACATCATTTAATTTCTATTTCTGTTTTATTGACTAGAATTAAAACTTCTTCTAAAGAGGCTAAATCTGCAGAGTGTAGCACTTTTAAAAATCTCACTTTCCACTCAAGAAAAGCAAATGCTGCAGTTGTCTACAGCTAAAAACTATGAACAGTGAGAAAAACGAACTGGTACATACATAACATTTTGTTTCTGCAGATATGTAATTTATCTTTTTGCCTTTGATTCCTTATCTGAAAAGTGAAGTAACTTCTTATATAAACTGTCAGTCCCTGTGAAGTACTAAACTGGTAACATTATAGAAAAATAAAAGCCTTTCATCTTCTTTATTCACTCAGTTTCAAACACATACTTGAAGAAGTTTATTTACTCGGGAAATTATTCAGTAGAAATAAAGTTCTGATTAATCAGAACTGTCATCTGAAACAGACACAGTAAAGTGTGATTCATGAGATACTTGCATTTACAGAAGTTTTTTGCAAATGTTTTGTTTGGATGCCACATCTTTGTCAATCTAAAATTTTCTTTTATGAGGAGTGCTGTATTTAGGATCTGTGTTGAAGTATTTAGCAAAACAGAACACAGAATTTATCCTTAACATTTCTTAACCAGAACAAAAATTTCCATTCAATATACCATGAAAGGAATTCTGTTAATTTTTCAAACTCTGTACATCACTTCCATATTTATACAGTGCCTTGAAGAAAAATAAAATAAACCCTTTTGCTGTGAGCATAACTGCAAGGATTGCATTACTTTGTAACAAAATTCTTACTACCTGACATCAAAATTTTACATATCATTAGTACTTAACAAGGTTTCTCCTCAAGTTCAATAACTACAAAATTCAAGATTCAAAATAAATTTTTTTTACTGTGCATTACACTGTAGATTAGTAAAACTCCAATTTAAAAATTGCCTAGACTTTGAAAACATACTGTTTTTTGTGTAATGAATATTCCCATTCAGTAAAATACTGCGTGTTTTCCTTTTCCTAAATTCAAGTCTGCATAAACCCATATCTCATTCTGAAAGTTCTTTCAAGAAATTAACATGATTTTCCAAATTTAAAGTTTCAAAGTTTTAAAATATAAAGTTTCATTAATACATTTATGTCTTCTGATCTACCTTTCAGCACACATAAACAAGAGTTACCTTACTGACTCCAACTTCAGGAATCTGAAGTGTGTGTCCAGCATCTTTTTCTCTGGAAAGGCAAGTTGATGTATCAATCACAACAAAGTAGAAACAGGTCTAATAAGTGGCTTACAAAATATGTATTTCAGTTGAACCTTAATATCATGTTTCTTTTCCGAGCTATTAGGAATTTTTACAAATACAAAACACTGTATTGCTATATACACAACATGGACTTGCTTCAGCTCCCTTCTTCCATTGTGTAAACTATACAAAGCAGGCAAGTAATAAATGATCAAACAGTACCATTAAATTCTTATCTATAAACCTGACATTTCTATCTGAATTTTTATGCAACACCTGTAAATAATAATCTGAGCTCTGCATCCTTCAGGCTCTTCAGTGTATCTTGGCATCAGTCTTCAATGGTGAAGTTGAATTCTTGGTAGCATGAGACAGGTAACACAAGTAAAGAAAGAGTCATCTGTACAGGGTGGCTTTTGGTTTGTTTTCATTTTTTTTTTTTATCAAAACGCTGCAGTAGGAAGAAGGCATTTGTGTATCAGATTCATATACTAAGGGATGAAGAAGCAATGCAGATAGTAAAGGACCTATATGCAAATTCTAAGTAGAATTGTCTGTTGATTTTCACATATATGTAGTCCACCTCTAAGAGCAAATCAAACCACACCTATCAGCATTAGACAGAAGCAGCTTTTCAGAGGTGAGGTTTTCAGTAAGCATGAAAGAAAGCATTAAGTCATCATTAAATTCATCTTCCACAATGACCAAACCAGATTTAGAACTGCAAGAATGCATACAGTCTATCACAAAACCCAACTTATTATTGAAAACCAATTAACAAATCCTACTGAAATATAAATGCTTAAGGAAGTCCAGAATATGCTTCCTTGTGATCCTGAATTTCTCAAGGGTGTTTTTTCATTCCAAAAAATTTTCTTTAGTGGCCCAGAACAAACTTTACTTACTTTCTAGGAAACAAGTTTTCAAAGAAGGACTTGCAGCTGTGCTGCTGCTAGGACTCAGACACAAGATGAAGTTATCACTAACAAATTTTCAGGTGTGCAGAGCTGCATTAACTACGTATGCTGTTATGTTATGTTATCACAATGACATACTGTTATGTGACCTGATTTGGATTTCTTACTGCAGACTAACCTAACTCAGAGTACCTCACAGCTGCTGCAGACTAGGAAGACAAGCACAAAGAGTAGAGACAAGCAATCCCAAGTGCTTTCCACAGCCCTCAAAGCAAGGTAGTTTCAGACAGATACATAAAAAATTTCATTTGGTTTTACCTTCCAATTGTAGCAGGTTTCACAGCTGTGATAATATAAAGTGATCCGGTCTGTAGAACTGGTGATCTTACTACAATTACTCTGATACAAGGAGGCCAGATCTTTTCTTCATCTATAATTATACAGAAAAAAACCACCACCACCATTACTACCAACAAATTATAGTCCATAATTTTCCAAAAACTGTTAAACATTCAGCCATTACCTGGCTGAATAATATGCAACTTTCATAAAAAGAAATGTGTAACCACATCTGAGAGAAAACTTTGATGAGAGTACTGTTTCAAAGGCTTTCTGTCTGCACACCGAAGTGTTGCAAATGTTCTCCTGATTCTGGTTATTTACATGTGGGCAACTCTGTAGTACAGCAGTAAAATACATACCCATTCATATAATTTACTAGTATATTATAAATTTATGGATCATTAATTGTAATGGATTAGAAAACAATTTTACTTTGAGAAAAGGCAGCACCTTTTTGTTCATGTTCACATGATGTTCACATCACAGACCTATTGCATATAGGACTTCGTATCTGACAATTGTTATGTCAAATGTATTTTTATTAGTTTTTACTCTTATGAGCATTATTATCAGCATGGATAAGAAATAAAAAAAGACAGAGCCTACAGATGCATATGCTGTTTTGCTTCATTATCTGTTAAGATACTGTACTCTAACAGCTGCATGAATTCTGTACTTGGATGTACATTTGAAGACACAGTCTCTGATGATCTCAGACAGGAATAGATATAGATGAGAAGACACTACCCTGAAAGGTAGTAGGAGAAGAGAAACTGTCTCCAGTTTTTATTATTCCAGCATTACTACGGAATTGGATATTAAGACAAGAAAATTTTATCTGAAAGTCTGATGGTAGGAAGCACATTTTGGTTACCATTAAGCACTTAGAATCTGAGTAGTTAGGCAAAGTAATGAAAATGTAAGAAATAAATTTACAGTTTAACTGTGAGCAGGGCACAGACTACAGTACAGTTTTCTATAGGTTATACTTCATTTTGTGATTTGAAATATCCTTTGCATATACATAGTTCTACTTGGCTGCATCAAGCTTTTCACAGGTTACCTTCATTTTTCTTTTAAGGACCTAGGAGAACAACTTCTTTTGTATAAAGCAACGTACAGGTTTCCTGTTTACATCCATTTCTTACAAGTTGACACTAGAGTGTACACAAAATAGGATTTCCACTAGTACTGACTACTCCCACATTCCTTTTCACCACCGTAGACCCATCTTGAATTGAATTGTACATTATGGTTTACCAACATTATCAGAAATACTGTATATTAATGTAAGAGAATTAACATATAGAATTAGTGTGAATTACTGTTTTTGAACCTCTATTCTACCAGCAGACTATCTTTACTCCTTTCACTTGCCTAATCTAACCAAATTTTATTTCCCTGAGGTTTCTACACAAGCATGGGATGTTATACTCAGAAACAGCTTTTATAAAAACACTACTACTTACTTCTGTGCAAGCAAAGAGGGAAAGAAATGCTGGTAACACATAGCACTTTTTAATTCCAAGTATCTCAAGCCACATGTTTTTATGTATTTTTTTTTTTAATTATCCAAATTGTTGGGTTTTTTTAACAGGCTCCTGGAAAAATACAGTAACACCATATATAATCCACAATAATTCACCTTCATTTTCTGAGTCTTCTGAATCACCAGTTTCTTCACTCGTTAATTCCTCCTCACTGTAGGTTTCACGCTCAGAATCTGTAATTTCACCTTCTTCTGGCTCACTCTCTGTGTCTGCTGTTCTACTGTCATCTGTATAAGCTGCAGCATCTGGTGTACTTTTGTGTGAATGTGAATTTATACTGTCTGTAGAAATGCATTCTTTGGCCATTAGACTGTTTCGTGCTTTTGTGTCCATTTTAGTCTTCTTTCTTACATTTGGAGACTCATCTTCTTCAGTAGAACTTACTTGCTCAGTAGTGGAAAAGCAATTCAGAGTGTTAGAAGATTTCTGCTCTTCTGTGTCCAAATCCTGGAGGGGAGTTATACAATGTTACAGTCTTTACAGATCGAGTTTTTCTAAAGAATGTGATTAGCCTGGCAGTTAATTCTTCCCTTAGGAAGAACTATTTTTAGAACTATTAGGAAATAGTTAAATTTCCAGAAAGTTTTACACATGCAGTCAGCAGAATGTTTCAGTAAAAACATTTTGGCATCCTATTAGATGTGACTGAGACCATCTTCTATTTAAGTAAGTGTGAGTGCCCTCCTCTCCTAAACTTCACTTACTCCTTCCTCTTTTCTCACACAATACTTTAGAAGCTTGTCTTCATTTTCAAAGTTGTACAACACTGCCTTGAATATTTTCCTATTTCGCTTTTATGACACTCACTTCTGTCCCTCTCTTATTCAATTCTTACAACTTGCTTTGAAGTTCTTTAATTGATCTTCATTGTATCTTCCTCCTGTTTTTGCATTTTTTATTACCATGGTCCAGAATATCTGGAATGTCCACTCATGCTCACCTCTAGACCTGTTTTTCTTCCTTTCAAAACCACATCTTTAACAAAGCCTTTAACCAAGATAGCAGATAGAGAATATAAGCTTAACTTATGCTATGTGGAATGGGTCTGAAAATCAGTTTTCTATTGCAAAAAATTTCTCTATTGAATATCAGACAGATTGGATCATTACAAGTTCTTCTACTTCCACATATTTCATCAGCAGAAAGAAAAAAACCCCATTTTTTAAACTGAGAAAACAAAAGTTTCATATTAATTTTGCCAGAGCACCTTGAAAATGTAATTCTCAACCTAGTAGCTTGACAACTATCTTAAAAAACAAGAAAGGAGAAATAAAGGAAAAAAAAAAAAGAACAGGAGTGGCTTTAAAAGATAAATGAAATCTCAGATTAAATTATGTGCCATTTTGAGTTCAGAGTGAAGGCATTCAATTGCTTTGAATTGTATCAAATATTACAATGCAGCTGGTATTCCATAACAGAGCATTTTACACATGTGAAAACACTGTGAAAAAATGTGAATGTCAACATAATGGAAATTAAAGCCCTTTCGGAATTGTAAAAACGCATCAGTGGCACAGACCAAGGCAAACACAAGAATTCCTCTAAACCGTTGGACAGAACAGTGTACTTTTGAAACACATTCAGTAAGACAGAAGGTTCTCAGGTAAAATGAGTGATTTTTTAAGAGGTTTTCATGCTTTAACTGAAAGACTATCAGTTTGTTCAAGGTTTCTCTACAATGTACTAGTTCTCCTCCCTGAACCCTCTAAGTTGTGGAATAGAAAGCAAAAGGATTGCGAGGTCACTGTGTAATATTGTTTATTTTAAACAAAAAGTGTAGTAATCCTGCCAAAAGTAAGCCTACACAGGTTCAATAACTCAAAGACATTAATTTCATTAGAAATATTTTTGAAAAATCTGATATTTCCTTTTCTGAATTTTATTTTTCACTGCATTTTTCTTTGTCTATATTTATGTTTGGTAAAGGTATTAGATTGCTACCAAACATACCAAGGTATTCTGTTATCTAATACGTATTTTTTACATAATACTGTAAACTAACACAGTAGCTCAAGGTAGTCTAATCTAATCTAATTTGTAAACTAAGAAACTACATGGTCTGCTCAAAGCAAGGCAAAACAACAGACAACTACGATGCACTAATGACCAAGTACAATGCTCCTACCATGCAGCTCCTTCTCCACAGTAAATCCTGTGATACGAATTTTTGGCATCACTTCAGATATTTTAAACTTAGAACCTTAAAGCATTTGAAAGGATCTTGTACTGAAGAAATCCTTTTCCATTATGTATGACTATGTATAGGTTTTGGCTAGGGTAAAGCTAATTTTATTCACAGTGCCTAGTGTAGGGCTGTGTTTTGGATTTGTGTTGAACACAGGGCTGATAATACAGAGATGTCTTGGTTATTGCTGAGCAGCACTTACACAAGCCAAGGCCTTTTCTGCTTCTTGTACTGCTCCACCAGCAAGGAGGCTGGGAGTGCACAAGGAGCTGGAAGGAGACACAGACTGTATAGATGATTCCAACTGTCCACGCGGGTATTCCATACCATATGGCATCATGCTCAGCAATAAAAGCTGGGAGGGGGACAAGGAAGCAGGAGATGTTGAGAGTTTGGCCTTTGTCTTCCCCAGTTACCATTAACTGTACTGAAGCCCTGCTTTCCTGGGGATGGCTGAACACCTGCCTACCTAAGCAGGGAAGCAGTGAATTAATTTCTTGCTTTCCTTTGCTTGCATCTGCGCCTTTTGCCGTTTCTTAACACCTAAGTTTTCTTACTCCAATCCTTCCAATTCTCTCCCCAGTCCTCCTGGCAATGGAGTGAGCGAGCAGCTGCCTGGGGCTTAGTTGCAGGTTGGGTTTAAACCACAACAGACTACCAGTACTAACACAGAACACGTGTAGCATGTATTAAAGGGTAACTATGCAAATATGAATGCCTCATGCCTTGCCTCCATATATTCCTTGCTTAAAAACCAGGAACTGGCAATAAACACGACATTGGGTAAATATTACCCTGAACAATGCAATAAATTCTAGCAATACACTTAATTTCTCAATGACTAACTAACTAACTCTTAATCCCAAACTCATGCTACAAGAGACAAAGTATGCAAGCACATGCTTGTTATAACCATTTGTTCCACCATGACATTATGCACATACATTTTTTTAAATGTTGCTTTTCCCAATACATTTAAATAGTAGACCAACACTAACGACTGTTGGTGTTTGATATGCTAGACATGGATTGACTCAATGTGATACAGATTTGGAAAACTTTCTATCTACTGGGTATTACCACATGAGCTCTGTGATTTTTGTCACTAAGCTGAAGTTGAGAGGTGTGATCAATCTGATCAATGATAAACTATTTCCTAACTACAGTTGAGTTGGTTCATATTTCTGCATCCTTGACAAAGTCGGAAAGCACAAAATGAAATCAGGATTTTTATGTATCCCATGAGCAGTATCTTATAAGAATAACAAATCATGCCAGTGTGAGTGGAATTTATGGGTTTGCTTTATAAAGAATAGGCCACAAACTACTGATTAGAATGACCTTTTGAAATGCAGGCTGCCCTACTTAGAAAATACATATTATCATTGCCATAGAAGGGTTTTTAACGAAAAATTCAAAAATTTTTAAGCATTAAACTACACTCTTTGCTTTACTGTTACAGAGCAAGATATTTTGTCTTTCAGCATTTCAATTTTTCTGTTTTATGGCTGATCAAAATCCATGTTTGTGCAATTCTTCAGCATGCCTACAAATTAGAACCTTTTAGTCTGAGCATAATTAGCTAAGTTCTAAGAACTGCACTGTTTAAACTATTTTTTTTAAAATTTAATTCTACATTACAAATTTAATCTAGAAATACATACAAATACAACTTTTCACAAATGTCTAGTCTGTTGTTTCTTAAGTTCAGTAGGTGATAACAGAATCATGGGTTCTCAACACTCTTCTAGAGGAATAGTAGATCTTTAGCATTTACCCTCTCAATTTGAAATATTAATCTGACATTCAGTATTTTACTAAAGAAATATTTTCAAACCGTTAAAAATAGTTCTTTCACTCAAATGACTAAACTTTCAAACACTAAAACCATTTCACAAATACTTCAGTAACTCTCGTCCACCCTATACAATACTCAATTTTCCAATGCAAAAAATCTAATTAAATGCCAGGAAAAAGAAAAGCTCTTCCCACATCACAAAGAAGACATTTTATGCTGGTGGACAGCTCTGAAATACAGGAAACAGAAATTTGCCTTACCTAAAGAATGAGTAATTTATTTAGTCCAGACTCTTTATGTTATATAGTGACACTAAATACTTCTCTTCCCAAATATTCTAGAATGCCATCAAAGTTTTCTTCAGATGTTTTACTTAAACAGTATTTCAAATATATTTCAAAGTTACTTTACAGGTGAATAGATTTTGATCAAATAGCTTCAAAAAATTTATTCATTCTTTTAGGAAAAAAGGTATCTAAACATCAATCTCTAGATATTTCTCCTTTATTAAAAATATCAAGGTTAAAGGTAAATATCCATGGACTAATGTGTTTGTTGTCTCAACTCTACCTTTACCAGAAGCTGCCAATCCAAAAGAAGAAATCTTCAGATTAGCCATGGTTTCTGTCAACTGAAGTACCTAAAGATGGGATGAATATCAGCAAAAAGTAAACTACATGTGATAAAAAAAGTAAAAATCACTGCTTCAAGAGTTCTATGGGAAATACTACTAAAAACGTCTTGTCTCTCCTATAGAAGTAGCTATGATGCATCTATAATGGAAAAGAATATGGCAGAAGTTAATTTTGAGCACCACACTGAAATAAAATTTATTAGGCAGTAGTTTGAAAATAAGCCATTTTAAATTTTAAACTCTTATGATAAAAAATGGCATGTATCAGACCTTTCTTGCAAATTTTGCTATGTATTTCTAATGGCCCCAATGCAGTAAAACTGCAGGATCACTACTGCACACAATCTATTCTCCAAATTGTATGGAAGCCCTGGATTTCAATGTTGGAGCAGGGATCCTATTATCATTTATGCCACCTTTTTTTTCCTTCTTAATCTTTTCCAAGTTTACTTATTTAAAGCTTTTTCTTGTACAGAAGAAAATACAGTGTTTCTTGTCCCACCTTTTTTTGACCTACCACTACAAAAAGGTATCAGAACTAAACTCTATGCCTGAAAGTTTCAAAGTATTTCACCAATCCTTTTATGCAACCTGCACAGAGGCTAATATTTCATCCTGGCAAAAAAAAATCATTGTATTAAAAGCAAGCACGTAGAGACAGCATACTTTGTTTCACAAGTCAAAAGACAACTATTTGCAATATAGTTTCAGATTGGTGACTGAAAAGAAAGGATCTCTTTAAGGAAAGTTCTTGTATTAGCAACTTTCCCCAGCTGACAGACCATGCGTTTGTCTCCACTGCTTTTTTACAATTAGAAACATAATTGTAAAAACATAATTGCAGATACATATCAGTCTGTTCCTGTTTGGTAATTCAGCTTGTTAAAAATACAACGTTTTAATAGATTAACTTTATCCCTTACATTCTCACAATTATACCAGGTTTTCTTTAAGAATTCTGCAATATTTGTGGACAATTCACTTTCCATTTCTGTAGTGTTAACCATCCCAACTTCCTACTTACAAATATATACTGTATGTAAGATAGCTGAGTACATAAAATTCTTCATAATAGCTAGAAACAAAGCCACAGAAAAAAAATCCTCCTGTGCCCAGAAACAGAAAGTTAACAGATTGATTGTAACTGGAACATTTTTAAATAAAAAAAGGTATTAACTTTGGTTTAAATTAAGTCATTCAAAAATCACATGCAATCTTGGTAAAAACCATAGCTACCAATATCATCTACATAGACATATATGCTTGATAATCTACACACACAGCTGCTAAATTTCCTTATTTCTTATACTTGGCAATTTTTAAATAATACTGAATAGCTCTCAATATTTGTTTACATTTATTCCTTTAACTGAAAAAGAGAGAAAAAGTTTTCAAGATTCTGTAACTGCTGCTGTCTTCCCCTGCTTCACATGGATATTCTTATAAACCACCTCAGCTTCCCCCAAGAATAATAAAGTTCAGTGGATGTACGACATATTCCCAGAATTAGACCCTGCTTTTTTAACACTATTACTACTCCACAGCCCAGGCACTAAACCAAACCTTTCTCCCACCTGTACCATCTGTAGAAAAAGAAAGTAAAGTAAAATGTACTTTGGTCAAGAATGAGGCAATGTTTGGAGCAACTTTTCAGGTTAGCAGCACAATTTAATAATTAATTGGGAAAAGTAGTAATGAGGTACTAGTCTTCAAAAGCATTGTCATAACTTTAATAATTTAAACAGTGTTCAGGGAGAGAAAAGGGAGATGGATGAGCATAAGTTTGGAGAAAAGCATTTCAGCAGACAATGCTTCAACTACAAAGTGCTACTTAAAACCTGATGTTCTTAGTTTTGTTCTAGCATGAACTAATTACTGCCTTTGCTAATACCAGACTAAATTGGACAACAATTTTATTGACAAAAAATACCAGTCATCTATGCATTTGACAGTACCGCTTAAAAACTTAGTTTTTCCATTTAATAACAGAAAAATATAACCTTTATGTTAGCAAATCTTAATCTTTTACACTAATATAACATGAATTTCTTTAAACTAATGAATTTTTAATGTGTTTAATAACCACACTACAAGAATAAAATATTTTAACTCAGCTATGTAAAATATGTCAGTAAGGTACCTTTTTTCTTTTAAATCCAGCAGTGCATTTACAAAGAACTGCACTGGCAAAAAGGCATTCTTTTATTATTTTTGAAGTTGAAAATTTTCTACCCGCGGCAGGAGTGTTTTACATTTCATTTGTATTCTCCACAGATTTTTTTTAACAACTAAAAAAGGCCTTGATTACTTCTATGACATTAACCTTCACTTGCTGTTCACAGATGGAAAAATCTGTGCACAATATATTTTAAATGTTTTCCATGTTACCTTGTTGGTCAATTAAATTAATTCACAAATAAAGTAAAGTACTCAGTTCACCATCAAAACACATGAGAAAAAAATGGATGTTTACCTCCTACCTTGTGACTGTGAAAGTCTCTCAGAAAAGATTTGTTAACAAAGCTATCTAAATAAAAATATGTTATTGATATAAAGTAAACTAAACATAAACCTCTATTTCTAGTATAATCAAATTACAGAAGCAGTCTGTGATGGGATTCTAAAAAGTAGTCAATATTATTTGGTAGGTCAGAGCTATATATGCCTCAGAACTTTTATAAACGGTCTTGTTGGTTCAGGTAACAGTTCATCACAGAACTAAATTTTAATCAGTTTATAACAAAGACTTACTCTGACAAGCTTTTCATTATTCTTTCCTGACACATGATGAATAAAGTTCTGAACTGACAATGCCTTTTGAGAGTGGCAGAATGCTAATTCAGCATTTGCACAGAGCAGACCCAGAACCTGGATGCCAGTAAAACTGCACTTCCCCTGCATGACCTCTCTTCTTTTAAGTCTAAAGAATCACTTTACTTTGTGTTGCTAAATATGCATCTCAAGCTTTCTGATTGGAAGGGTTCACGTGAAGTTTCCTCAAGGAGTAGAAATTCCCACGTTAGCCACAATTTGTTTATAAAATGTGTAATTGGTCAACAACCACTATCCATTTAACCTAACCGCCCTTTTTATAAAAGTAAATAGTTTCCATTTTCAAATCTTTCAGACAACCTCACTCCTTACTAAAGTTAACTGTGCACTGATGCTATATAACTATCAGGTAGGTTACCTGTATGTAACGCAAGTATTTCAGATTTCAACCAATCTGCTTGTCTGAGGCCTACATAATGAAACTATGCAATGATTAAAGCAATAGCTTTGAAGAATGCAAAACAAGGAGCACTCAAACTAGAGAAATCAATATATTCGATTTTATCTTAAAATAACAGAAGAAATTTGCAGAATATGACTCAAAATAAATTGAGTGTTCATAATGGACATGCTTCCTGAGGTTTAACACAGGTTAGAGCTTCTTGGTGTTTAGGAGTGAGTAATGTTTTCCAAGGCAGTCATTATACACTACATGGTATGCTTTCTTAGCACTCAGAAAACCTTTGTAACTTAAAACACAAATTATTTACAATGGGCATTTATTAAGATGTACAGTTTATCCACACACTAAGGACAATGAAAATGTATTGACCAAGTAAACTTTCAATAGGAGAGCATAATAGGCAAAGAAATAGAACTTCAAAGACACCAATCCCAAATGAAAGCAGAGATACAGTAAAATGCCAATGGCCTGAGCTCTGGAATACAGTCACAGAGAAACGATTCTGTATGAGTGTATCATCAAAATTTACATTTTTTGATTCAAAATGTGAATCTGAAAAAAAACCCCAACCAAACAAAAAATCAACAACAAATCACAAGCCAAAATCCCCAAACCAAGACATTGATGCTAACACTGAATTTCTGATGTAAATCCAGCCCACACAGCACTCTGAATTCATTCTAGTGTGCCTGCTACCCAAAAAACTTCAATGACACTCAATTTTAGACTCATTTACAGTTGGACAGCAATAAAATAATACTGAAGAAGTGAGGGGATCAAGTTAAAAGCTTCATCCTTAATTACTCAATGGGAAAGCTTTTGAACACTAACTACATGTTAGAAACCTGGTGCATATGGTTTAAATAATTTTAAATAGTTTGTAAAATAAGCATACATTCTCTGAATAAAACCAGGTCCCACAACCTACAAATTGCACCTTGGAAAAAAACCCAACAGGTTTTGCATTTTCTCTCTGTCAGTTCTGAAATTACCTTATACTCATCTGCAGCAATCCACTCTGGTTCTTTTCTCTTCTTTTTCCCTTTTTTATCCTTGGTGTGCTTAGTACCAGAGGCCTGGTAAGACTGCAGATCCACTCGTGAATGAAACTGGTATCGGCCGCTTTCCACATCACAGTAGTAATAAATTCCAGTTGCTGGGTCATAATACAGTTGATTTTCCTTTAAAAGAAATGAAGAACAATGTTATCGTCACTTCAATAAATACACTGTTCAAAGACACACCTCATTAATAAGGAACCACATCCAGAATTTAATAAAATGTACTAAAGAACTGTGGTGGCTTGATCCTGGATGGCTACCAGATGCCCATCTAACCACTCTGTCAATCCCCCTCCTCAAAAAGACTGGCAAAGAAAATTGAAATCTCATAGGTCAAGACAGAAAAGTCACTATCATAGGCAAGTCAGATTTGACTTGGAAATTGCTAAAATAGAGCTGAAAGATAAGAATCAAATTAAAAACACCTCTCCCTATCTCTTTTCTCTCACAAGCTCAACTATACCACCTCATTCCCAGCTCCTCTGCCTGTCTTCTCCCACCCAAGTGGTGCAGGGAAATGAGTAGTACAGGGCTGAGATCAGTTCATGAAAGTCCCTCTCTGACACTACTTCTCCCCTGCCCAGCACGGGACCTTCAAGAACTGCTTCAAGCACGGGTCCTCCACAGGCCACAGACCCTGCCAAGCAAACCTGCTCTGGGTTCTCCATGGGCTCTCCACAGGTCACAGTTCCTTAAGGAGCTGCTCCTGTGTGGGATACTCCATGGACTGTAGTGTGAGTATCTGCTTTAGTGTGGTCTGCTCTATGGATGGCAGAAAACTGCCTGCTCTGGTGCTTGGAAAACCTCCTCCTGTTCCTTCTTCTTTGTCCCTGGTGTTTGCAGGGCTGTTTTTCACAATCACCCCCCCATACACACTCCAGCATGCAGTTATGCCCTTTTTCACACATGCCTTCAGACAGGCACTGCCAGCTTCTCTAATGGCTGTGATGTGCCCTGCAGTGCAACCAGCCCTGCCCAGGCAGCCCCTGGCCTCCCCTCAGAGAGGCTACCTCTGTAGGCCCTAGCCCCATTATCAAAACTTTGCCTGTAAACACAAGAACATTTCCTGTAAGTCAGAACAGTTACTCACCAAGAAAAGATATTACTTTGAATAACTGTTCCATAAACTGTAATCTATAGCCCCAAACATTTATGTATTCAACTATATCCACACACTATGTCAAAAGCAATGGTTTCATTTAAAACCTCAAAAATTAAGTACAGAAGCATCTCCAAAACCAGCAGTTGTGTACCTCATGCATTTTAAAAAAACTGAGTTGAATATAACACTACAAACAAACCCTGTTTTTCAGCACAGTAGTTCCATTTGTCACAGTGTATATATATCCATCTACATATACATACATATACATATGCACCTCACAGGACAAAAAGAAAACTTCTCAAAAGCTATATGAAAAATGTATAGCAGAAAGTAACCATTAAGAAATTCTGATCCTTCATCTAATCTCTTTTCTTAAAGATGTGTTTTCTTTCCTGTAACATCAAACTAGTTGGAAACAGTATTCAAGTAAAAGTATAAGCGTTGTGTGTATTTTCTCTCAACATGCTTTTCACTGTGGACGAGCTACTACCTCACTTCAGACACTGGTCTTTTTCTAGACAAGCTACCTTAAGCTCAAGCTTTTAAGTTTGAAAGAGTTACATATCAGCTTTATAACGTAAAATTTCTACAATGCCAAGTAACTCAAAGGTCTAGAAGACATAAAAAAGAACTAAATTAAAATCTAAATTTGTATCTTAACCTGCTATCTTTAATTTGACTGAAATAATGAAAAAACAAATTAACAAACTTCCAACATTATTAATCTTCTGTAACCTGTTTTTCAAAATGTAAAATCAGCCTGGCTCTTAGTTCTTTGCTCACATCAACTTTTACTAATAAAACTTTTGCAATAGAGAAAAAATGCCAAGGATTTTGGAAACTATCCTTACTGAATTGTAGTAGAATCCAGTGCTATGGTCATAATATAATCCTGTATTTTCATCATAAATAAATCCAGTTTGTGAAACAGCAGCTTCTGCAGCAGCTCTCAAGCTCTCTGCCAAAGAACCCTCTGGTACTGAAGTATCTTCTGTCTCCTGACAATAAAAAGTAAGAAAGGTAAGTGCTCCATGAACTTGGACTGTTTCAGAAGGCAAAAATCTGGCTGCAGTTTACTGGTCAACTCCTACTGATTTTAATGGGACCAAGACTTCAGCCTGTGTCTTTCATTTTGCCCAAGCTTTACTCAAAAGTCAAAAATACACACAGTGAGCATCTTTCAGTGCATTCCTAAGACAGATTTCTGCTCTCTGTTCCGTTTCAGTTGCTAGATGCTAAGACACAAACTCAGTTAAGTGAGTGACCTAAGACAAAGATGGACAGCAGGGAAGAAAACCAACCCACCACAAAATAAACAAATAAACCCTGCCAACAATGTTCTTCTCCTTATATGTTGCGTCCTTATGTCAATGGAAGAAAAAAAAAAAAGTACTATTTAAGAAAATCAGCATGGACATATTGGATATACTCTGCTGATAAAAAAGGTCCTGCTTCCAGGCTATGTAGGACATATATGCCTTTTTACAAAAACTCCCAAACTCCAAAACACAAACCTAAGAGGATGCTACATTCAGAACATACTACAAAAAGAACTAGTTCTGAAGTATGTTTGTCTGACAATATCAGCACCAGACCATCACAAAAAATCATTTAGTAAAAAGATATCTGGACCAAAAGAATGTCTTTTAGATGCAACATTAACAGGGTACTGATTTCAAAACTTGTAAAACCCCAGACAGTTCAAAAACCTGTGAATTTTGGATGAAATTTTCCTCTTCTCCATCTTCAGTAACTTTGGTGCTATCCTTCCTTAGTGGAACATTAACACCTGTCTCGGATTCCTCTGTGGCATTATGCTCAGTGTCTTCAGTCCCATGATTGTGCTGCACTGGTAGCTCGGATGCACAGTCTGGAGTATCAGTGTGATTGTAATAATTTTCATAGTAGTAATAATCTGCGGGGGTGGGGGAGAAAAGCTGAAGTTGCAAAACTTGGCAAAAGTGTGTTTTTCTAATGCAGTTTAAAGATGCTAAATTTTAAACTGGAAATTTATGCAAGTAAGTAGTCTAATGAAAATCAAGTATTAGGTAGTGCCTCTATTTTGAATTTATTCTACTCCTACTGAACCAATTATGTCTTGCTTTAACGGACTTCAAAGATTGGTAAAACACGTGTGTCTGTAACATGAGATTACTAAGTAACAAATTAGTAATGACCTCTGCTAGTCTATGCTACATTTTATCCTGAACTAATGGTTTGAGTAAATAGGAACTGTCTGAAAGATAATGTTATGTTACTGAGGTTAATTCAACAAAGGATACAGACTTGATACGTATTTTACATTGCAAAATTTTCAGATTAAGAAATTGTTCTAGGTCCCCATTTAAACAGTTACCACCCTCTCTACCTGCTTGTGACCATACAGCACAGTCCTCTGTCTGTACTTCTACACTAGACGTATCTTTCTCCTTTCTATTACGGATTTCTTCAGTGAGCTCTTCTATCTGAAAGAAAAATTGCACGTTAAGAACACAATACTTCATTTTAGCGGTCTGCATCTCAGAAAAGAGTGTCAGCCTATTTTGCACTCCATAATTCAAACAAAACTGCAGGTGTTTCAAGTGATTTTGTTTGGCAGGAGACAATTTTGTACTTGAGAGGTTGGCATAATGGAACATGTAATTTCTGCTCACAGAGGAGCAGAGAAAGTTAACTGTGGTTATTCCTAAGACGCCCACCCTGTAAAGCTGGATTTCATGTAATGACCACTGTTCAATGGTGACAAACCACAGAACCACAGAAAGTTCTGAGCTGGAAGGTATCCAGAAGGATGATTCAGTCCAACTCTTGGCCCTGCACAGGACAGCCCCAAGAATCACATCACGTACCTGACAGTATTATCCAAACGCTTCTTGAACTCTGTCAGGGTTGGTGCTGTGACCACTTCCCTGAGGAGCATCAGTGCTCAGCCACCCTCCGAGTGAAAAATCTCTTTCTGATATCCCACCTAAACATCCTCTAACACAATTGCAGGTCATTCCCTTGGGTCCTGTCACTGGTCACGGCAGAGATGAGATGACTGCCCGCCCGTCTCTCTCTCCTCATAAAGAAGCTGTAGACTGCGATGAGGTCTCCCCTAAACTTCCATATTTTGCCATAAGCATTCACGGGGTAGTTCTTCCACTCTTCCTTTACCACACATTTTGTTCAATGAACTTCCTTCCTTCCTTCCGCTAAACGTAATTTTCCCCTCTGACTGCAAATCCAGCTCTGTGGCAGAGAAGGCGTTATCGCTCTCAGCACCAAGCTCTGACTCGGGATCTCAAACCGGCTCTGGCCGCCGGCAGGCCAGGAGAGTCCAGCGGGGCTCCAGGAGCCGCGGGAGCGCAGGGAATGGGGCGTCGGGCGTCCCCAGCGGCACCCGGTCGGGGAATGGCGGCCGCGGGGGCCCCTGCCGCCCGGCCCGGGGGGACGGAAGGGTCGGGGGCGGCGGCCGCCGGTGTGGAGGGGCCCCTACCTGCCTCCTTAGCGCCTCGCTGCCTTCCAGCTCCCTGCGGTACAGGCGCTGGGTGCGCCGCAGCCGCCGCCGCGCCCGCTCCAGCTGACCGCGGCACTCGCTGAGCTCCGCCTGCAGCGCCGCCGCCCGCTCGACCGGGTCCGCTCGGTGCTCG
>VZRZ01004632.1:0-56019 GCA_013398175.1 Climacteris rufus | reverse complement strand
CGGGACGGGCCGGCGGCGGGGCCTGCGCTGGGGCTGGGCCCGTGGGGACACGGCAGCGTCCGGGAGGGGCTGCAGGACAAGCAGCAGCTCCCTGCGGCGCATGCGGCGCTCGCGGCCGTCTCGAGGCCGCACGTGCTCCAAGTCCGATACCGACCTCCACCGTCACCTGCGCTTGGCCATACCAGGCAGAGTTTGCGGCTGCTGGTGGGCCTCAGGGTTTCAGCTGCATCCTGTAACGGAGTGAAAAGTAATTCTAGCGTGTGCTTTAATAACAACAACAACAACAAAAGTACCGCACGTTCCTGTTTTTGTTTGTTTGTTTATTTGTTTGTTTTTTGTGGTTCGGTTTGTTTTTTGGTTTGTGGGGTTTTTTGTCTGTTTGTTTGTTTTGGTGCTTTTTTGTTTGTTTTGGATTGGGAAGGGGGAAGCTTCTTGCGACTTCTCAGTCTACACTATGTCCAACCACACCATATCCTGGCTAGAAATTGTCGTGTCTGGAGGGTATTGCAGATGGAGGCATTTAAACGCCATTCGAAGTCAATGCTGAGCACTGCACTACTGCAGCCCTGTATCATTCTGTTCCTGGGATTTATAGAAGCAAGTGCAGAAAGTTCTTGGGTTTTCCCTCTGAGCTCCATCACAATATTGTAATTTCCCATCATTTCCCTTAAGCTTGCAGGCCTCTTTTTTGAAGTATGCCTTTTCTCTGATGACCACAGTGCTTCTCAGTTGTTAATAAACTGTGTGATACACCCTGTTGCTTTTGTGTCTTGCTCTAGAAAGAAGTACATCATAGTAGATCATATCCTAAGAGCTTCTAGCTCTGATAGTCGTGAATGTATTGCATGTATGGACATCTGCATCTGCTTTCAGGTATGTCCCGAATGATGCACTGCTTTTAGACTTTAAGTGATGTATACATTTCATATACATGCATGTATTTTTTATATATTTCATTTCCAAAGAATATTAAGTCAAAAGACACCGGAGTTTGAAAACCACAGTACCTTGCTGCACTAATTTAGCAAGAATGCTACTGTTCACTGCAAAGATAATTAGTTCATGCAGTCATGCACTGCTCATTAAGTACTGTTCTGACTGGAAACCACCAGAATCAAATGCCTAAACTCTATAAGGTGCCTACATGAGCAGGCAAGAAGCAAATCTACCCATATCCTACCTCAAAGGAAATGGGCAAGAAATACATGTAGTTTGTCTTTAAAGCTTTTTTTTTAAAGGGACTAAAGCACTAGTGTGGATTGGAGGTCCTATGAGATACTAAAATAACTAACACAGTTTCAGACCTCAGTTTTGCTGTTCTATAATTTCTTATTGGAAAGGTATGTCTCATCAGTTTGGAGTTAGTGTATTGTCTCCATTATAAAGGGTTTCATTTTGGGGAATGCTTTTGGTTTATATCAGGATGGTTTCGCTTAATGTGTGTAAGTCTAAAAGGACCTGAGCTGCAGTGAGATACTTTTTGAAAGAGAAAGATTTCATTCACTGCCATGTATTAAAGTGCATTAAGTTTAGGGAATTACACTATCTTCTATTTAAAAAATTGGCCTAATCTCAAGGTTTTGATCTGCAAGTTAAATATATCTGCAAGTAAAAATAATGGATGTTAAAGTTTAAGCTGTGACAAGACGATGAAAAATTATGCCAGCACTTCAAACAGCGCGTTCAGAACTTCAAACAGTTCCTAAAGGTTTGCAGCAGATGAAAATGGAGAGTGTGGAGGTGATGTGCATCTCTGCCACCAATCTGTCAGTGCTTCTGAATATGCCAGTTTCCTACCCATGTCCTTGGTGTGCCCTTGACATTAACTGATGAACTGCTGTTGCAAGCACCCCATCCATACTCCTCCTTGGTCCTCTGGGATGGGGTAGTTACACTTGGAACTATAGGTGACATCCAATCCAGCTAGACAGAAAACAGATGCCTAGCTCCTGCACCTTCTGTATAAAAAGGAGGTGAGGACTTTGGTCACAGGGGCATTTGCCACCAAAGGACAGAGGATTGTGGAAGAAAGATGAAGTAGCTTGGAGCAAGAGTGAACAGCAAGGCTGCTGAAAATAGACTGTCTGGCTAAGGGCATATTCTCCAGGAGAGCTTTCCTTATCGCACAGCTATCACAAGCCCAGACCTGCATGAAAGAGAATGCCACAGTGCATGCTGCCTGCACAAGCAAAATTCTTGAGCCCAATGCTGTCCAAGAGGGTGTGGAGGTGTAGGAAGGGTGAGGACACAGAGTTCTATTATGGCCTGTTCTTTCCCTGTAGTGATGCCGTGCAGGAACAACCAAGAGTTGCAGAGACATGTGCAAGCCAGCATGGCTCTGGGACTGCTCTCCCTGTTCCCTTATTCCCCTTCCCCAGTGGAGGATGTGGTCCTCATTTATTGCCTTTTCTAGGTTGTTCTTCTCCTGAGGGGCAGTGCAAAACAGTAGAGGAGTGCTTGAAGCTGTCTTTGCCATCACAGTCTTCAAGGCGTTGTCCCACTCCTGAGATGTTAAAGATTTCTATGACTGTGACTACATATGTGATCTCTTTTGTAAAATGAGCTTAAACATAGTGGTTCGTTGTGATTTGTAGGCTTGATGCTCATAATCCTGTATCCTTGTGCCTTGTCTTCTCTTTCTCCATGTGGCTTACTGGTGCCAGCACCACTGCATTGCAGGTTTTGGGGTAGATCTCTGGCCACTCTTTTCTGGTCTGGGGTTTCTTAGGAAATGGTGATTATGGGCCTGGCAGATACTTGTTTCTAGCCTTGCAATGACATGGAGATTCTGAAAAAAAATTTTTAGGTGGTGATCGCATACCTTGAGCTATGGATTTTCATGGGGAAATCCTCAAAAGTCTTCCTGGAACTTAATGATTCTTTCATCAGCATATCACATTTGATCAGGTGATGGCAAATGCCAAGTTCAGTGCTCTAACAACCTATTTTAAGTAACAGTAACATTACTGCACACATCACAACCTACGTGTATATCAAAGGGAAGTCAACTACAGGGAAATGAAAGAGAAAACCTGGTGAAGTAGATCAAGCTGCAGCTCTTTTCAGCAGGGAATCCAGAGATTGCCTTTTCGTCCCTGCCAGCACCCTCCTTTTCATATGGCTATACATTGCTTGAAAAATAGATGCTTCCAAACTTGATCTAGGCTCTCTGGTGTTGTCCTAAGCTGTTTTAAGGTTGAGAATGTTGTCTAGAGTGGCACTTCTCAGAGAACCAGCTCTTTCATACATCCACTGGGGTCACATTGTCTACCTTTTGCTGTGGTGCTGCTTTGAAGAAGGCAAATCGCCTGTGGATGGATTAAAGGCTCCTCTGCTGTAATGTGGAGTTACAACTACAGGAGAACAGAATGTCAGTGTCATGCCAGAGAACTTCATGCAGTTCTTCAGAATTTGGGCAGATAACTGACTCAGCCTTGCAGTGGTCTTGAGCTGGTCAGGGGTCCTGGCAGAATCCTCTCAGAGACCTGAGGAGTATTTCTGCAGAGAAGCAGCCCCAGAATGCTGTGTATCCAAGCAAAAGACAACTGGTCAGTGGCCTCCTTCTGATGGGTATTGAGGACATTGTGGCACGGGCGTTTTGCCAAGCAGGACCAGATAGTGTTTGTGAAAGGCTGCAAGGTACCAGCAAGAGGTCAGTAACTTTAGTTGGAAGTCGTGCTACATAGAATTTCAGCCAGTGTTGACAGCTTGTTTTGAGATAGCATGGTGATTTTAAATAGAATCAGTGAACTACTTCCTACAATCCTGCTGCAGCAACTTTGAATGGCTTTAAGGTACCAGTATTAATAAGCCTTTAAAGTTTCTGCACGTGATACTCCTTTTGTCCCTGCCATAGGTAGCTGTCTCCCTTCACAGCATCTCAACGCTTCTGGTGTCACACATACACCACCTGCATGTAGTAGACCTACCCATTGTCCTGCTGCAGGGACAGGCTCCCCAGTTTGCAGCTAGGGATCCTGGTCCCATGTTGAGGCATTTGAAAGTGAGACATCACAGCACTGCAGAGCTTGAGCCCTGTGAACGTATTTCCAATACTACTAGAGTTTCTGACCTTGAAACATTCGAGGGTAAGAATGTGAACTCAGAAAATCCAAACGGGTCTAACACAGTGGTCCTTTTCCTCTTGTGTTTCCCTGTAAAGCAGGGATGTTGAGAGAAAGTAGCTTTTACCACTAGGTGGCATTTAAGGATTGTTTTTTGCCTCTTTTTCTTTTTCTTTTTCTTTTTCTTTTTCTTTTTCTTTTTCTTTTTCTTTTTCTTTTTCTTTTTCTTTTTCTTTTTCTTTTTCTTTTTCTTTTTCTTTTTCTTTTTCTTTTTCTTTTTCTTTTTCTTTTTCTTTTTCTTTTTCTTTTTCTTTTTCTTTTTCTTTTTCTTTTTCTTTTTCTTTTTCTTTTTCTTTTTCTTTTTCTTTTTCTTTTTCTTTTTCTTTTTCTTTTTCTTTTTCTTTTTCTTTTTCTTTTTCTTTTTCTTTTTCTTTTTCTTTTTCTTTTTCTTTTTCTTTTTCTTTTTCTTTTTCTTTTTCTTTTTCTTTTTCTTTTTCTTTTTCTTTTTCTTTTTCTTTTTCTTTTTCTTTTTCTTTTTCTTTTTCTTTTTCTTTTTCTTTTTCTTTTTCTTTTTCTTTTTCTTTTTCTTTTTCTTTTTCTTTTTCTTTTTCTTTNTTTTCCTTTTCCTTTTCCTTTTCCTTTTCCTTTTCCTTTTCCTTTTCCTTTTCCTTTTCCTTTTCCTTTTCCTTTTCCTTTTCCTTTTCCTTTTCCCTTTCCCTTTCCCTTTTCCTTTTTTTTTTTAATGCCCTGAAACACAGTACTGAAAATTGTCTAACTAGGCAAAATGGATTGTTAACCTAATTTGTTCCCCTCCCTCCTGCTGCTGGACACAGTCACTGACAATGGCTTTCGGCTATTCCTTGAGATGGTCTGATCTAAGGGCTGCCATCACACTAAAAGGGCAAGGCTTGTCAGTTGTGTCTACAGTAATTGGTACCCTAGAGAGAGTGAATCACCTGCTTCTAAGAGACAGCTTCATTTTGCCCTTCTTCTTAGGAATCTCCGCTGCTGGGAGATACCTGTATCCTTACACTGTAGAGTGAACAGATACCCCAACACAGAAACCCAAGTTGCTCCAAAGTTGCAACGTTCTTCTCTGAACTTGTTATTGATGCAGAGAAATAAATATGGATGCCCATTTCTTGCTGTATGAGAGATAGCATTGCTTGCATTTTATCATTACCCTCTGA
Source organism: Climacteris rufus (assembly GCA_013398175.1). Lineage (NCBI taxonomy): Eukaryota > Metazoa > Chordata > Aves > Passeriformes > Climacteridae > Climacteris > Climacteris rufus. The sequence goes on along the minus strand of VZRZ01004632.1, from coordinate 50,765 downwards.
GCAGCTTGTCTCAAACAGCACATGCACGTTCAGAGCACCTGTGAATGGCCATCCACCTGCCAGCAGGGACAACATCAACCTAAACTCTTTGACTTTGATAATAACTTTGCTTCCATGTTTTATAAAGGCTATTCAACAATATTTTTTGGTGGCATGAAGCCACCAAATATCTGGTGTCTTTGCTTAGTTATTGCAAATAAACTCTGACAACTTTGTTCATTTGCATGGGCAAAAACAGATGAATGCATGTAAGAATCAAAGTAGTAAGTGTAGGCTGGTCTCTGAAGACAACAGAGCTCGATATCTGGGGTTCAGGCTGGAGATCCCAGAAAGAACATCTAATACTAACCATGCCAAAATAGTTGCAGCTAACCCTTTCTGCAATGCTACATCCCCATCCCAGAAGGATCCCACTGGCATGGCAATCATGGTGGATTTGTTAGCTTGTGTTATGCATATCCCTTTCTAAATGCAGCAGCAGGAGAGAGAGCTCTTTCCTTTCTTGGGGTTTGCTGTTGTGGTGTCCAAAGCCTGCCATATCCTTGCGCCCAAGGACCATGCCTTCCCACTCTGCTCTTTCCAAGTACCTGTGCAGGAACACACTTCATCTGTTCCATATACACTTCTGCACCAGCTCTGCTGGCATTCCTCCTACTCCTCATTTGCCTGACCTCTGGCAAATCTTAGGCTAACAATGGCCAAGCAAGGACATAGAAGTGTGTGGTTTGCCTGCATGCTGCATACAGTGCCTTTCTCTGCCTGTAGCATGCCCTAGAAATCAAGGATGAGAGCGCTTGTTACAGGAAGAGAAACAGTCAAACAGGCCAATATAAAGGCAGATGGCTAAAAACAAGAAAACTGCCCATGTGGATTTTTTATCATGTGATAGCAAGGCAGAAAGTGTGCCCACCTCCATGACTGATTACACAGCAAGAACATGCAGCTTTTAAACCTATTTGATCAGCAATGCTTAAATAATAGTAATTGCTGCTAGTAAGTATAATAGTATTACTTATTACACACAGTTGTGCAAGTTGCAATATTCCCACTTCCTCTGATCATGCTGCAGGTTGCATAATTTTTAAGTTCTGGTTTTAATAAAGAACCAAAAGGAATGCAGAAATAATGGATGATGTGCAGGTGTGAATTTGAAACACTTAAACGAATTACTGACAATTAAAAGGCTCTCTTTAAAAGAATTTTTCTTGCAAATGCAGTACCTTGCCATCTGGGTCATTATGGGGAAAAAAAGAAAAGCTAAAGGGATGATTTTGTGAGGGAAAATAGGAAGCAAAGGAAGCAAACTCATCACCAGGTTAATTAAACTGGCAGGTTTCTTCACCTGACTCATATTTCATGAAAAATTCTATAACTGTATTATACATTAACAAGTAGCTGGAGCAGTGATCCCAAAACTTCCATAGTCATTTATAGCCATGGACAGATGCATGTAACTGTTCATATTGCAATAGATTAGGTTGAGGCTCTAATTAAGAGCAAATCAGGTGTGACCTGTTTTAATGCATATGTCATATGAATTACCTGACATTCTGCTGGAAGCCTGATGGGTTAAAATTATCTCAATAGCTTTATTATCTGAAACAGAGCCAAATGGAATTTAATGTAGTTTAAACAAACAAACAAAAAGTTAAATTTTAACATTAATTATTAGATAATTAAATGAGAACTAAATGCAGCTCAGTCCAGGCTATCAGTGGTTTTGAGTTGAAGCCAAATTTTTAATTTTTACATTTCTTTGGGCTGACACAGGCAATACATCTGATTTTTATCTAGTGTATATATTTTTTTTTCTGCAAAAATTACCATATTTTCTATTCTGTGATAAAATAACATTTAAGATTGTGGAATTTTAGCTCTTTTTTCACTCTCAGCAGCCTCTTGAGTCTGATTCATTCCTCACATCCAGAACAGCTTCCATCCCTTTGGAATGGAACAAAAGTTGTGTCAGATAAGCAATGTTCAATATGATATCCTGTTCCCAGTTACACCCCTATGATTTTCCTGTGGTTTCTTCTTCTGGGGGCCTCTGTGTCATGGAAGAGAACATTCAGGCTGTAGTATTTTCAGTTTGCCATTTTCAGTTTGACAGGTCTTTCAGTATAAACTTTAAAAACATATTTATGAATATAGTGTCAGAATTTGTATTTTCCTGTCACACACACACGTGAATGGAAGGATGTTTAGAGCTTCTATTGTGAAAAATGCAATTTTTTTTGAGTCTATTTAAAGGGGCATACCTTATTCCCCCCACATAATCCTCATCAGAAATATTTATATTGTTTTCCCAATATATTCCATCAAGTGCAGAAACAGATCAGGAATAACATTTATTGCAAAGAAGACAAAAAGCATGAAGGTTGTGCTGTTGAAGGGACATGCCATACTTCGGGTCAATAGCCGAGGTTCAGCTCAACTCTGAAAATGCTGCTGAAAAACCAGAGAAGGGAGGTGTAACAGGTGCTTCCGACGGTTTGCTCTGCATGGTGGCAAAACTTGTGGTGTCTTTCTATTCTCACCACTCTGCTTAATTGGCTTTCCAAACATCAATTAATCACAAAAATCAGTGTTTTTTTAATATGAGCACAGCTCTGAAAAAGTCCCTTTTTTTTGCTGTGTGTTAGAAAAGTGCAGCAAGTAAGCAGGAATTCATCTGTGTTTTGAAAGCAGGAAGGCTAGCAGTGAAAATTCCAAGACCATGGTCTCAAAACAGTTCTGAATTCATATGGCTTTTTGTCTTCCCCAGAAGCCATTACAATGGTTTTTTTTCCACATGCAGATTCTTCTTGCAAGCCAGCTGCTTTGAAAACTTTAGATTTACCGGGTTCTTACTCTTTCATTGGCCCTTCTCATTCAGGGTGACAGTGAAAAGGAACATGGAGGAGAAGGTTGTTCCCCAGGTGGTAATGGCTACTTTTCTCTCTTTGCCAACACATATGCACTAAATTCCTTTTCTAGAATTATCTTGATATTGAACACCCTATACTGTTTGCTTGCTACTATATTATTCCCTTAAATTTCTGTTGAGATTTACATGAGGAAATACACAAGTCACCACAAAATTTCTTTTTAGGTCCCTATCAGCTGCAGAGCATTACAGCTGCCTCTTGTTATTGACCACATCAAACTCACTATTTTGGACTCCAGAGTTCCAGTTTCCCTGCCCAGTTTTTGAAGAGTATGAGACTGGCTACAAGTGAGACCAACAGAAAAACCAAACTTCTCACTGTTCGTGCAGCCTTTGATACATGAGCCAGCTACTGAATTAGTGATGACAAACAAACTTTGAAACAGTAGCAAAACTGAATGAAGGCCGAAATGATATGATGCTGCTAGCTTTCTTCCTTTCTTTCTTCTTCCTTGCTGCTACTGTTGCCTGTGCCAAGTCTTTCAGCAGTCCTCTTTCTCATTGCAGATGGAGTACTTCTAGAAGTTGCTATTCATGCCCACAATGATGCTCAGAACCCAGCTACTTATGTAAGGAATACAGTAGTATGAAAGTGTAATACTACTCTCTGTCATGGCTCTTGTTCAAATGACTTCTTGGTCAGTAATTAGTCCCAGCAGCATAATTATGGTACAAATACCTATGTTTTTCCTGTGCATAATGAAAGGGTTAAGGAGAGAATTTTTTACTACATTGACATTATAAACTAATAATCTCTGCTCTGAGGAACATATTAATAGCTTTTCAGATGAGAGGGGGAAAAAAATTGCCCTCTGCTAGCTAGATTTTTCAGGATATTTTAATGGCAAATAATTTATCTTCTATCAAAGTAGCCATGAGTGAGGACAGAGAGACAAAAACACTGGGTGATTTTGAATGTGAAGTTGGTCAAGAATTAGGAATTTATTTCAACAGCTACAGTGTACTGAGGAATAAATATATGCTCAAGCCGTTAAAACTCTCAGATGGCTTCCAGAGGAAAAGGTCTGTGACTGATACATGCACCCTTGTCTAACAGCTCTTCAGAGAAAACTGGAAAATTTCAGAAGACAAAATTTCTTCCTAATAATCGCAGCATCTTAGAGCAGTTGGTGCCATGCAATGCTGAAGTTTTCTCCTGATCACTTTGATGTTTTCTCTCTCTTCAGTCTGTGTGATACCCTGTGGGGTTATGTGAAGGAGCTGGGAGGTGGACTGCCAGGCCTGACTACAGAAAAGGTCTCTGAAAGGCTCAGAGCTGATACTGAGGGTCAGGGCCTAGCTAATTCAAATGCCATCATCAGCAGCTGTGAATCCAGGCCCTCAAGCCTGGATTTGGTGAACAAAAACTGCAAGGCAAATGAGTCCTTCTAGCAGGAATGGAGAACGAGCAGAACAGGCAAAGGCCACAACTACAGCAGTGGCTACATCCTACATGGCCCCTGCTCTCAGCCTCTGCAGAGTTCTGTGAGTGCCTCTTCCATATGCAGAAATTGAATGGGGAAGGGAAAAGCAGGTCCTTGGTGGTTCTGTGCTCCTCATGCTCCCACCTCAGCCATGGCCAGAGCCAAGAGGCACCATTTTCTCTGCCCCAGAACAAGGGTGGCCTATAGGGTTCTTCCCTCCTGCACAGGAGCAGTGGGACCACAGGCATGACCAGTGTGATGTACAAGGGTGCTGTCCTGGGGAATCGTGCTCAGGACTATCCCCATGTATGCTTGAATTTACCAGTGTCAATGCAACTGTGCTCTATCACTCTTCAGCCCTCTACAGCTTCTCCTCAGCTTCTGGAGTTACACAAGCAAGCCTGTATCCTTCCCTCCCCTCCCCTCGCATAGCTGTATACGGATACTGAACATGTGTGAGAGGACTCTTCAAGGTTCTTGTGACTCTCCCTTCTTGAGACCTATTGTCTTAACATGTTGTGGTAAAATTTTGAAATTTATGGGATTTTTTTCAGGGATTTCTATCAAAATTTGGCAGTGGGGGGTGAGTTTTAGTACTCCCATGGGCTGCTGAGATGGTCTCTCTCAGAGAAAAGTACATTGCTCCTCAAAGTTGCAAGATGTTATCATTAGGGTGATGTTCGGGATCTGGTGGTTATGAAGGATCGCAGCTGAGACCTGAACAGAGCGTGGTTTTTGTTTGGACTTGGGAAGTTTCTCATCTTTCCGCTTCATCCATCATCTGTGACTAACCCCAGTTTTGATGTGAAGAACTGTAATTGTCCCTAACTTTTTAACTTCAAAACATTACAGACAAACCAGGGACTAACTTGCTTTAAATAATGAGCATATTCTTATATGCATACCTTCCAGGTCTTCAATCAGGGAAAACCAATGAATTACCTTTAGCTGGAATTCAAATCCTTTAGTGACAGATTTAAGGTAGAGTTAGCTCTTTCTGCTGCCTATAATGTACTTGGGTCTGGTCCATGCACGGAAATGTAATTTAACTTGGGCAGGTATCACAGTAGCACAGCTGAACCACTCCTAAAACTGGTAACAGACACCACTGGGGCTAGCACTTTGCTTTGTAAATAAACCTGCTTGCTAGCAACCACTATAAAATCGCTTATGCAAGACACACTGTACGACACAGATAAAGCTCCAGAGTCAGATCTTATAAAGCATCCCACACACACAAGGAACAGCTGCAATATCCCTTCAGTTGCTCCCCTAACCAGATTAGAAAGCCCATGCTTAAGCATTGAAGACACGTGACAGACTGTATGTCTGCCTTCTGCCTTTGCCTGCTAGTTTAAGCACAAAAGCTTTGCATACTTCTCTTCAAAACAGCACATGAAGTATGAAGCTACACATATGGATCTTATTTCTTTAAGTTATTCCTACACAGAATTGATACACAAAGGTGGTGGTATTCACAAAGGATTGGCATTCAGAGTTGTCCTGTAAATAAAACAGAAACTTCTTTACAATGTAAGTATATGGCAATTCCTAAGACATCTCAGAGGTAACTGACAGTGATGGTTGAAAACAGGGTTGTTCCAATCTGTTCAGAAAAATCTTTTGGTCCTGTTAGGTACTGGTAGACTGCAGTCCAAGCATGTGCTGCTGACATAATGATTTTCCAAGGTGATATGAGCTTACTTCACCCCTCTAAGTGAGCCCCAGCCCCTGGCCTGTGAGCCAAAGTGGAACTGCAGAACTTCTAATGCGGTCACAACAGGGTGAGTCATTTGACAGTCAGGCTTATATTTTCTATCATAGCCAGAAAATCTGTCAGTTACTGATTAAAAAAGGCAAAGAGAAGGCTGAGGCAGAGTTTGGAGGAAAAACGAAGTTTCTATTCCTATCAGTAGCCTTTGGTGTGCTAAGATCTCCCAGGACCCAAGAAAAGAGAAGGAAATACCCTGAAATGCCCCACAGATGCAGGAGATTGGCAGAAACCCAACACAACAATATATGGAAGAACACATCAGTGCTGGTGAAGGTGTCACTAGCTGGGAGAAGGCATGCTCTACACATGCAAGGCATGACCAGTCATTGCACACTTTGTACAAGCCCACACGAGCCAATGCAAACAGTTCTATATGTACTAAATTTACTAAAAATATTTGTCTCCGTTGTAGAAGAGTTCAGCTCCAGGCTGTGGTGGTTTGTTTTCAGAATAAGATTGCAGGGAAGCTTGAAACCTATCTTAGCTGTAAGAAGTTGCAAATCTTAAATGTTCAGTGCTCCATGCAGATGTTGTCAGTGCCTGTAAGTCATCTTTTCAGACACCATTGTAATGGATCATGGTCATGTCCCACAAGTTATGTATTCTTTCCTATAGCTGAAAAGAGGACTTCACTAACTTTGCTAATAAAATGCTTTATAGACATTCTGGAAAATCCTGATCAAGTAGGTGTCTTTTCCCAGGGTGATTGCTCTATGAAATCCTTTGAAATAAAATTTTTTAAAATTTAGAGCCTTGGAGGGTCCTTTAGGTGATGTTTCCTCTTGGAAACCAGTAAGGCAGCATCTGCATGTTTCTGAGAAGGTTTTCAGGTGAAGTGAACCATGAGATTGCTCCCAAGTAAATATTCATCTCTACCTAGAAATGGCCTCATTACTCAGCAGGTTATGCATTCATTACTGGTTCTCGTCTGGAGAGCTTGCAGAGCCACCTGGAGCCTCGTCTAAGTGTTTTAGCACTGGCAAAAATGGGTATTAATGATGGGACCTAATAGGGTCCCATTGTAAGATTTTATTTGAATGCCACTGAGTAACTAGGCCACCCGGAGCTGACCTGCCCGGAAATGTCAGCACAGCTTGTGACTATTGAGAGGGCTAGGCACTGCTGTTTTGATTAGTCATTTTATGACTCTGTCCCTAAATCCATCCATTCAGTCTATTTTGGGCTTAAAGCCAACCCCAGCTACTCAGGCTGGGAACTGCCTACTCTTAGGAAGACCAAAGGAAATTACTTATGCTGTGTCTATTTGAATCAAAGATCAGCAGGGGAGACTTTCTTCCCATCACAAATGAATTCAAGGTTGTGGGTGACAGGTAGGCCACCTCTGTAGCTTATAATCACTCCAGTTAAATCCCCAGCTTCATACTTTAATTGCAAGTTAAATTAGGATCTTGTACAAAGAGGGTTCCAGATGTGTCTTCCTTTCTTTAAATAATCCTTAAAAAGCAGTCACATGCCTAAAGCTCTATGATGTAGTAAAACTTTTCTGTCAAACCATGACAGGTACCAATGGGCTATGCAGTATTTGAATGCAGATCTGACTCCAGCTCTAACATTTGAAAGATGCTGTCTTTTGAGATAGCCATCTCTGCAGTCATCACTCTTATTTAGAAGTGTAGTTACACACTAAGTATAGAGATCAAAATTATAAATAAAGTGAATTTTGTGAATTGAATGAAGTCAATTGTGGTGACTGATTTCAGAAAAAATGTGGTGATCTCCAATTTTCAGCAATAATATCCATATAGTCTGTGTCTGATTATGGGATTGAAGGATAATTCAAGCCATCCTTAGAGTGAACGCCTGCCCAGAACAGAGTCGGCTATGAAGTCAAAGCAGGTTATACAGGATTTGTCATGTTACTTGAATGTCTATCAGTCTCTGCAAGAGTTTTGATCCTTGCCTTCACCTCCTTTCCTCCTGCATGGTCTGAGGATAGCACACAGATGTCACACTCAGCAAGCTGGTTGGACTTGATGGTCTTGGTGGTCTTTTCCAACCTAAACGATTCTATGATTCTATGACAGTCTCCCAGGTTTGCACTAAACAATGCAAATGTATGTTTAATATACATATTTGCAAAATACTGGAAAGCAGAATTTGAAATTCCTCTGTCCTTATTCATACCTTATTAAATTAGTTCAGTTTATCCTTAGTTTTAATTCTTGCCTTATTGCCTTTCTTTAGCCTTAAATCGGAACTCAGACAGTAGCTTTCAATTTCTGCTTTAAAAAATGTTTACAAAAATGTGCCATATCTTTTGGTCTGCAGTTGTCACTATAATATGAATGTCTCAAAATAATTATTTTTTTTGTATACAGCAGAATTATATTTCTGGCTTGCACACTACATGCAGTGCTGTATCAATCGGCTTGTCAGCTCTTTCACATATGTCTTATGTTCTCAAATTCAGACTTCTTTTTTTTAATTCTGTGATCAGAGATGTCTTTTGTTGGTACCACAGTCCAGCCTGTCAGTTGATTACAAGGTTGTATAAACTTGCAACCCTGTTTCGGTACATCATTTCTTTTCCTTGAAAAGATCTTAAACAGATGATCTTACTCTTTTAGGCACTTTGGAGAGATACCTTGATTTATTAATCCATGAATGGAATATCTTTAATGAAATACCAGCAGAAACATTTCCAAATCATCACCAGTCCTTCCTGTCTGTGCAGGAGTTGATCTTAGAGCAAAATGGAGAATGAGTTCCACACTGAAGCAGCCTGGATGCCCTCGCCTCCTGCTTCAAAGAACTTGGTTCCCTGATGCCTGCAAATGGTAGTGTTAATGCTGGAAGTTACAAGAAAGCAGTCACACAATTTCTTTTGCCTATTCTTCAGTTTCTATTTACCAAGCAAGTTCTCTTCTTGGGCTGAAAGTATGACTCAGATCTATGTGAAAGAATATTTCAAGAAGCTCATGAGTCTTAATCATTATCCTCCACCAGATGTCAGGGAGCTCTCAAAGTTTTTCAGACACAAAACCCCATCTTATCCATCTGCTCAGGACTAATTAAAATATGACCTGGACAAGACCAAAATGTATCTTGAATAACTTAGCACAGCAAGAAAGAGTGATAGCAAGACCACTTCTGTGAAACAATTACAACTCTGCAGGCCATAAACATTCACAGCTGCCATTGCCATCCTTTTGCACAGTACCTCTAATGGACAACCCTTTTGTCTCTGTGCTTATGAGGAATCTCTTTAAATTGTGCCATTGCCTTTAATATCTATCTACAGGCCCCAGTAATTCATTTTGAACAACCAAGGCTGAGCTGAGCTGCATTGGTCGCTTTCACAAAGCTTTGCTGCACCGTGGTGCAGCCTGGTATAGAGAAGTGGTGTAGGTTTGTCACTGAGCAAACAAAGATGATGTTTGTCATCATTGCCTAAAGTCAGGAAATGTAAAAAGAACATATGGGAAAAAGGGAACAATTGCTGAAACAATTAATCTACAGGAATTGCATTCAAAAGCAGAGTAATGGAGGGATAACATTTTTCTCTAAGAGGAGTGAAAGAGAGTTTTGTCTTTAATTGTTAGTGATAAATCAAAAAATACACGTTTTTATGGATACCTGAGAGAGGAAGTAGTCATAATAGAAATCCTTACATAAAATCCAGCTTCTAAGTATAGAAATACAGAAGGTTGTTTAGCCTTAGGAGAAAAGGAGGCTCAGGGGACACCTTATCACTCTCTTCAGACTGAAAGGAGGTTGTAGCCAGGTGAGAGTTGGCTTCTTCTCCCAAGTAACAAGCACTAGGATGAGAGAAAATGGCCTCAAGTTGCACCAGGGGAACTTTAACAAGATACTAGAAAAAATTTATTCGTGGAAAGAGTTGTTAAATTTTGTAACAGGTTTTCTAGGGAAGTGGTGGAGTCACCGTCTCTGGAAGCATTTAAAAGCCATGTAGATGTGGCACGTGGTGTGTGGTTTAATGGTGGACTTGGCAGTGCTGGGCTAATGGTTGGATTTTGTTATATTAAGGGTCTTTTCCAACCTAAACAATTCTATGACAATTCTATGACTCTGTGGGTCTAAATAACCATTCAAAGTGAAAACAATCTGCATTATTCCATACAGTGGGCTAAAAAAATAAATATAAATCACAGACAATTCACGCTGAAATTTCATTCCAGTGACTAAGATAGTTGTTTGTGGAAGAAGCCCATACATAAAATGTATGATAAGAGAAACATAACTAATCATTTTTAAAACCTGTAAATAGTAGAGACTCATTTCCCCCTCCTCCCCTTATCTGCTTCAACAATGCCATCACAAAGTTATCACCCAGCCAGCAGAGCAGGTAGCACTGCAGAAAATATGTGCAAGGAATTGGGAAGCAGGTACTATGAAAAAATGTAATTATGCTATATAAAAATAAATCTCTTTCTAGACATTAATATTAAAGTGACAACTACATCCCAAGAAATATGGTATATTTTTCTAAAAGCTTTTATAATGTGGAAGTTAAAAGTTTCTCTGCAAGATTCTATCTAAAACTGAAAAAAACAGTCTTGATTTCCAGACTAGCTGATGAACTTATGAAGGAGTTTTCCAGTTTGTTCTGTGGAATGGTAAGGCTCTGGCATAAAAGGACAAAAATGAAAGATGTATTCAGTAGCTCTTGGAAGAAGCTGGTGTGAGGGCCAAAAAAGGGAAATGAGAGCTCTGGGTCTTTTTATTTGGATTTTGACTGATCATGTTTCATACTTTCTATGTAATCTTTCTTTTTAAGGTACAAATTGTTAAACTGAAAGGACTCTCAAGGCAATAGGTAAATAAATTATATCTTCCACTGTAGAATTGATGTGATATATTCAGTTATGTGAAGTTACAGCCTCAGCTAATTAGTTGATGAAAACACAATTTTTCAAGCCTTTCCTCTGGATTTTTTTCATGGAACTGAGGATGTTTGTTTGTTTTTTCTTTAGTTACCTAATAATAAAAGGCTTCAGAAAGTTAAATAAACTTCAAATTATTCAAGAGAATAGTAACTATTTGGTATATTCATTTTTCTTCTGAATGATCTTTTCCAGGGAGACTTACATACATCCCACTAAAACACTTCCCATGATTTCTTCTGGGAAAGGTTCACCGCTGCATGTACTGCCTCTACAAAACTGTTTGTGTTTGGCTCTTCAGGGAACTAAAACTGAATAGAAATATATAAAGATACCTTGATGATGAATAATGGATGAATATCAGTAAATACTGGTCTGATTTAGGGGTTTTTTTGTATTAACACCTGAGAAAAGAAGCAGATATATAAAAACCCAACACTGTGAACTCATGAACAGTTAGTCTCATGAATATTTGAATGAATTCAAGAGACAATATTGGAGAAGTGGGCTTATATTTGCAGGATTTTATTTCGTTTCAGTCCTCATCTGTTCTTGATTCTTCAGAGAATGCAAAGACATCAGCTGGGATCTGAGGGCTTTGTCATACCTACAGCTAAGTGATTAATTTGAATTTTGGAAAGACTTTCTGGTTGAGTAACAACTTCCAAAGACACCTCTTCTGCAGTGCCAACATAAAGCATTTCCACTTTCTGCATGGAGCCATGTATTGCCATAACACTGTGAACACCTTGTTTGAGTCTGTCAAATATTTTCTGGCAATAGCTGGAAAAAAAAAAAAGAAAAAGGTTGCTTTCATCCTGCCCCATTTTCCTGTTCTGCTGCACAGTGTTACCCCATGAAAACCAATGTCTCTGGGTGCTAGGAACTAACCAGATGATATCTCCAGTACCCCATCACAGGCAATAAACTTAGTCAAGCCCTCCCGCAGCAGAAAAACTGGATTTAAAATTATTTTTCCTTAACAGCTGCTGCTGCTGTGGTGCAGCCAGGCAGGAGTTAGATAGGTAGCAGGACCAGTTACTAGAGCCAAGGGTTGCAGGAAGTTCCAGCAAAAGCCTATGTTCCCCAGGAGGGGATGTGCGTTTACATCCATAGACGAGTAGGAGGCAGGGGCAGGTGCAGTGCTCTCAGCTCGGGGGACCATGCTGGTTGTGATGGGACTGGAGCCAGGAGCCTGCCTGCCTGGCCAAGGGTAGCCAGAAAACTGCTATGGACCTGGTGAGGCTGGGAAGATGGGAAGTGCAGTGATTCTCAGCTCTTAGCAGCTGTGTCCAAATACTATCACTAATTTCTTCAGCCTTCATTGTCTGTTAATTAAACCAATTTTATTTAGCCTTTAAGTGTAACGAATATAAGATCTATTTCATGTGCAGAAGGTAGCAGGTCCTGGAAGTTGCCTTACCTGGACGAGCACAATTCTGAAACAGAAAAGCCTCTCTATCACCATGGGCTTCTTGCTACATGCAAAACTTGGTTTGCAACCCAAGAAGATGAGGTGCTGGTTAGAAAAAAGATAAAATGGCTGTTTTCCCATCACTTTCCTTTTCCAGGAGTATGTCTTCTTTGTCTCTAGTTTCTTTTCTATATCTGCTCTAGAACGATTATAATACTATTATAATATATTATAATTATAATTTCTATTACTTGATTAGTGACTCAGAGGCTTTAAAATGGGACTTTTACAGTGATGTTATACTAATATGTAATTGAAAATGTTTTAATTGAAACCTGAATTGTGTTGACATTTTAACTTCACCTCTGACTCAAATAATTAATACATTAAATGGGCACTGAAATATCATGAACCATCAGTTTTGAAGTAAAGTATTTGAAATTGAAAAAAAAATTGGAGCTAATTGAACATGACATATCTTTTTGATATGAAGTGAATTTTTGAAATTTGAAGTAACAGTTCAGATACACTGAATATCAACCCCCTTCCTTCTCCCAAGCACAAAAAGTATTTGTTTCTTTTAAACATCCAAATGTCACGAATGTGCCTTTCAACTACATTTGTTAAGAAACACACTGAGGGGTGATTAGAAGTAAACATGAGTTTTAAATGTTCTTAATTGTTTATCCTGCTCATTGTAAAGTCTTGGAGCTCATTCACCCCCAACAAGAAAATAAACAACAGTTATTTCTATGACTCACAAGCACTCAGAAAAAAATATGGAGTGTTTAGGTGCTAAACTGGGATTTTCTTGCTCCTGAAAGTAAAAGCATATTCACAGCTAGTAAAAAAACCCTGTGGTTGTAGGTCCAATCATAAAGGTGTAGTAGTAATTGCCTTCAGGAGCTCAAAATGTTGGTGCTGCTATTGGTACGGTTCTGGTAACCCAGTCTGGGTCTTTGCCACATAATGGACAAGACATAATCAAGCCTTTCAGTAAGGTAAATAGTCTGATCTCCTCCTTTGAAAGTTAAATGACTTAGGGGGTGGACTAGAGACCTTTACCAGCTTTGTAATTTGAAAGCAATTGCTATTAATGAACAGCTTTCTTACAAAACACACAAACCACTTTTCATTCCCATTCCTATTCTGCCCTGCAGTAAAAGGCATCTGAAATGTCAAGAATCAGTTTCATTTAATCAATATTAATATTTATTCATCAGTTGAAAGATTTCTTAAAAAGCAGTCTCTAGAGGAAAGATGAGGGGCCAGCTGCTGTATCCTCTTGACTGTGAAGCCTTAGACAAGACCAACATGCAAGAGATGTCAGAGACCATGAGAGGACAGAACAGCAAAGACAGAAACCCATTTCTGGTAATGGGTCTCTTATTCTCAGCTTAATTGCAAGCAAAATTCAGGTGTAAAACACTTAAAACTGTCAGACTTTCTGTGGTCTCACAAAGTAACATGGAGATTTTAAGGTCATCCATCTTACGGATTTCTGGATCACAGTCTCCTTGCTCACTGGCAAAAGATACAGGCTAAGGCATGCTGAGAAGAAGAAGAAAGCCAACTAACGCAGTAAAGAAAAAAGCTCTGAGGTGAGGGAGGACAGTCAGATCTCCCATCCCACTGAGGACACAACTGTCTCTACAGGACCTGAAAGCATCTTGCTGAATACAGTGACCAGTTCTGGATAGTTTCATATGATCACTTAGGCCACCCCAGTCTGGGAGCACCAAGGCCTTCAGGGTCTTGGGGCTCAGTGACCTCTCCAGAGCACACCAGCTACCCCCCAGCACAGGTGACATGTATGCCCCAGCATGCAACATCAGCTGCTGCAGCACTCTCAACAAGGCTGGTGTAAAGGGAACAGCAGAGGTAGGACAGCATAGAGGTGGCACCTCTTGTTGACCTCAGCTGGATGACATCTTCCAGCCACAAGGTTGTTTTCTGTTTTACTATTGGGAATGTTAATTTGACCTGCAATCATAACGTGGTTTTACAGCTCTGCGTCCCTTGTGTCTGAAGGATGTCTGAGCGTACAAGTCCTACAGGTGTCTGATTTTTGGCAGAGGAGGCTAATCATGTGCAGGCTGGCCCATGCTGCCTGGAAAAAACTTATCTCTGAAACATGCCCAGGTTTTGTACTGAAGGGATCTGATACAGAACAGAGGCCAGCAGCACGTCAACACTTGCCCGTTCTGGTGGTTCATCAACCCTGTTTGGTCACTGGCACACTCTTATTAAATGATACAAATATTTTCAGTGAATCTCAAGAGTCAGCCTCCAGGATGAAAAAAAAATATGCTATTCCATTAACATATCCTCCTGCTTTATGAACTTAACTGAATTTCAAAAAAAAGGGGAAATTGCTTCTCTTGTGTTTTGCTTTCCGAAATATAGCTGCATTTCAGCATGCAGTTTTGGCCCAAAGATTTCCCCAACTTGCAGTTACCTTATCTGATGAATGCAAACTCAGGTTGTGTCTTAGAAAAATTCTATATGATCTACCTGAAGCATCTTTGCTATTAAAGATGAAGTCCTGTGCCACTGGACTCCAGTTCCTACACACATGTTAAAATACTGTCTCCTTCCACTTTATTCAGTAAAAATAAATGGACTGAAAAACCTAATACAATTACACCTAAAAGATGATCTCACTATGTATCCCTGAGATAATTCTCTTTAAGTCAACATGGAGGGAAGAAGGGTGGGAGATTTTGGATGCTTGCCCTATTAAAGACCTTATTTTTCATTATTTAATAGACAATGTTGAAAACACAAATACCAGTGGGATAAAAAATGGTTTATGTAAGTAGCAGTGGGAAAACTCTGTGGTAAACCAAAGGTGAGACTAATCCCTTAACAGAGAGGAGTGAGTAATCGCAGCTGAGTCAGAGCAAGGTTTTGCTGGGTGCTGAGCGGGTCTGCAAGGACCTGAACATTTCTACTCCAGTGACAGTGGTCACTACAGGCAAGGCAAGACCTACATCAGCACTGGAACAATTTGGAGAAGACAAGTGAAAGGGCCGCTTGAATTTCTAATGAAACCTGACCATGTGGTTTTTTACTATCTGTGTAATGAGAATTATCACTGAACAATATATTACTGGGGTCAAAAATGCTCCATGTCAGTCATGCAAAAATGTGATGAAGAATCAGTACTGTGCATTTCCTCAAAAAGGCCAGATAACCTGTTCAAGTGTGCTATTAACCCAGGAACAGCATTATGGAGAACAAGAGACATATTTCCAATGCCCAGCTAAGACTGTGCCCCTTGATAGCTCTTGTTAAAGGTGTGCAACATCAGGACAGAGTTTAGTATGCCATTTCTCAGGGGAGCCATTTGCCTTGTGGTATTTGCAGCTTGCATTAAGAGAGGATGTGAGCTATGTTGATAATGAGTCTTTTTTCTAGGCATTAAAACTGAAGAAAACAAAACAGATGGATGGCTGAGGCCCAGAGTGTGCTCTGAAGGTTGCAAAGGAAAATTGTCTCCTTTAACATATTCCATTTGCAATCTTCTGTCTCCTGGGTTGTCACTGGAAAGCAAAGGTGTGATCCAAAGCACTACCAGATCCTTCATTAGCTGTTGTTTTCCCAACAAACTGGGAAGGCTCAGGCTGTTAGAGAAACTTGTGACTGCCAGGAAGGGGAGACTGTGTTTCCACCCTCTCCCAGTCTCAGTTGCTCACGCCTGGCCCCAAACTGCAGTGTCTCACTGAGTCCTTCGCTAAGCTGCACTGTCTCACTGGCTTGGCAGAGACTGATGTGACAGGTTTGCAATAGGAGAGGCACAGAGGAGGGTCAGACACACTGGAGAAGCCAGAAGGAGGGAAGAGGAGGACATGAGCAATATGACTGCAGCCTCAATTACCAGCATCCTCTGACATCTCAGCAGAGTAGACAAAACCTACACTTTTCCTGGCTTCTTTTATTTTTAAAGGAGAAATAAACAGCTTTAGACCCTCCCTTCTCTCTGTCTCCACCATCATGAGGTGATTATGATGATATGAACACAACTAACTGCTGGCCTCGTTTGCCGGTGTGTCTGTGTAGGTTCCTAGCACCTCCTCTTGGGTGATTTGGGGTCTGTGTGCTCTCTGTCAGAATCCTGGTGCTTGCTTACCTTCACAGCTCCTGAGGCGTATCCAGTCTTGGGGGAAAAAGCAAAAGGGTGAAAATAAACTACACTACAAATTCCAGTCAGATGTTTGCTTCTAAACACAGGCTTGACAAATAATGCTCTATCAGTATCAATGCACATCAGTGACCATATTGTTCAGTCTTGCATTTGGGAGTGCTTTCCAATTAAAAGCAAATCGCTGAAAAAGACTTTCAAATTGGTTTCATTGAAGAAGAAGAAATGAAGGGAAGCTACTTGAGATCTGACAATAGCTGAAGTGATTTGTAAGCATGAAGCATGCAAGATAACATTTAATTAACAGTGGCAAAAATAGAACATCACTTTGAATTTACGTAAGTTCTCTTGTTCTACATATGAGCAATGCCCTTTCTTTAAGTTTCTCTTCTCAGAAAAATGTATTAACCCTCCATTCCTGTAGATGATATGCCAGTCACAGGTTGGGTAGCATTTCCCCTCCCTTTTTTGAAGATTTCATTACTCACAGGTAGGGTACCAGACAGTACGTTAAAAGAAATCTCAATCAAATAATTTTCTCTAACTCAGGGAAAGTGACTGTTTTTATAGTAGAAATTACAAATAAATTCATATATTATGACTGTGCAGAAACTTGTTTATTAACTGCTGCATGAATTTGAAACATCTCTGTGGCTTAATCAAGTATTATGTCCAGAGCATACGGAGAAGCAATTGTGCCTGTGACTCAGGAGAGGGCCTCAATGCTGGGCCCCCTGACCAGCAGAGCCAAATAAACAGGTTTTTGGTGCCAGTCATCTGATCCATTTTAGACGCCTGCTGTTCCCAGGCACTGTTGCTCCCTGCTGACCAGTGAGAGGGCCCTGACACCGTGGATGACTCCAATTATGCAGATTATTCATTGAGACAGATCTTGAGGTCTTGCTCAGTGCACACCTCTTGGCCCCGTTATTACTTCAGTGATCATTGCAGATGGGAAACCCTTTCCCACAGCCTCTACTCAGCACATGCAGTGGCAGTATCACCGTCTGCATCCAGTTTCCATCCTGCATCAGAATGCCAGTGTTTAGATGCCACTGAAATGGTCATTGGGGTTGCACCAGAACCCTCTCCAACCCCTCTGGCAGGATGCCTCTCCCTTTGCAGTGAAGCTGGGCGAGTGGCCTCTCTCAGGACAGCATTCCTGCCCACCTGCTTTTGGAGTCTAGGATGGTAGGCTGATGACAGTACAGCAGCTGTCTAGTAGGACATCCATGGTGTTGGACAGGGTGCCTACCTTGTTCACTGCTCCTCCAATTCCCTTGTGATGGAGAGGGTGTTTTAGACCTAGGAAACAATTGGAGGGAATGTGTAATGCTGAGTGGTCAGGTTATGGCCTTCCTGTCCATGGGGTATTCCACCCTTCACTGGCTAGGGCCCTGAGCAACTTGGTGCAACTCTGGAGCAACCATCCATGTGGTCTCTGAGTCCTCTCCAGACAGAACAATTCTGAGGGGCAGGGTACTGCAGTGAGCACAGAGCTCACTGACATTTGGACACATTTGGTTTTACTCCAGGTTTTAGTTTTGCAAGCTTACTGCATACCATACTACACCTCTGTAAATCAGAAAACATCAAAGAAACCATATCCCAGTATGAAAAATGGGGGTAATTAGTAGCAATAGTAAGTTGTATAGGAGTTAGTAGTTAATCCACTAGTAATATTTAATTATACATGGAAATTAATCAGTTCTTCAAGAAACATGAACATGTGTGGGATCTGTTTTTGTGATCTTATTCAGAGTTAAGCTATGTTCCAGTTTTTGTGACATTTGTTTTAAAGTTGATCACAGAACTGAAGGTTTTTTAGTGATGGGGTCTCCTAACTGTGCCCCTGGGTTATCATGAACCAGCTTGGCCTTTTCCAATTGATTTTCCTTTTGCATTTGATGCAATGCAGACTCCAAAGTCTGCTTGACTTTGATGTGTCCTCTGTAAAATATACAAATACACACTTGTCAGAACTTTCCCCTCCTGCTCCGCTTTTCCTTTGTAACATAGTAAGAACAACTATCCAAAACAGCTGAGAGATGGGAATGCACTCTGATGGATCACGTTCCTCAGTTACACTGGTTTTGAATAAGAACAAGCCACAGCTATTGGGACAAATCCCCCAGGATTCAGTCTAGTTCATTCTTCATTTTAGATTAGATCATCTAAACAACATTTCCACTATATCCTCAGCTCCTCAGAAAATTGTACCATCCACTGCCTGTAGAGATTGACAGCTCAGATCGGCTGAGAATAAGCAGGTTTCCTATTTCAGTAATCCCCATTATCTGTGTTCAATCCAACCAGATTATGATAGTACACACAGAGCAATTTCCATGTTTTGTGAAGAATCTATTTCTAACATGAAAAATACTATATTCGGACAGGTAGGCCTGATACAGCTCTAGTGACAAATGGATCAGCCAAAACCAATCTCCTTTCAAAAATAGCTACATGTTTGGATGTAATGAGATGATAAATGTGGGTGTCAGCTGCATTAAGAATGGACTTTATTATGCAGGGATGGCTCTGTAAAGCTTCCCAAATTTTCTTCTTTTCTCCCTCTTATTTTGAGGATCCAACTCTTCCTGCCTCTAAGCTGGTCTTTTTTATTTTTCATCATGTTCCTCTACTTAAAGGAACTCAGTGCACTTTAATAGGAGTCTTTTTTTCACCAGAAATACTAGTAATATTGCTTCTTCCCAAAACTTCAGCCCAACCCAGAAGCTTGCAGCAGCATGAAGACAAAGGATCTTTAGTAGAGTAAGAAACTGCCTACACATTCCCAAAGGTGAGGCTGGAGCTTGACTGATTAAACAATCAGGGACCCTATTTAGTTATCACTTCATTTGGGACACTTCATTTTCGGCTTCAATTAATGGGTGTATCTGGCAGGACTGAAGGATAATTTACTGTAGCTCAAATTCAATTATGGCAGAGCAAGAAGCATGCGTTATCAGTCTCACTTGCCTTGCAAAAGGCCAGATTTCCAGAGCAAAATATTTTTAAGAGAAACCAGAAACTTGGGTCTGTGTTTGGACCTCCTTCTCAAGGTACCTGGTTTAATACTCACTTTACTACAACACCTGAATTTGAGCAGGATTGAAACCAGAGCTACTCAGAGATATTGCTGATTTTGTCATATCTTGTATCCTCACAGAAGCAACAACAAAGTGCTTTGAACCTGCTTATTTCCTATCTGCTTGGTGTAGTCCTTGGTCCCACAAAACTCTTCAGAAGGATATCTTTCCCTTATAAAGATAGATTTCCTAATTCAAAAGCTTGTGACATCTTTCCAGAAAGGTTAGGTTTTAATTGTATCCCACACCCCCAGCTCCATACAGAAGGGGTTTTTGGGATCTGCAAAATCCACATGCGGGTATTTCTGATATCAGGAGATGCCTGGTTTGGCTTGGCAGCTGCAGGTTGTGGGGATGCATGTGTCCAGCTCCTGCTGAGTCAGGCACCTCGTGTGACTTCTCACCACTAGAAGGGACTTTGTACTGGGGGAAGCCAGGTGGGATCAGCTGAGACTCTCAGCAGGTACCCCCAGGAGCGTAATTGAAGCTCTGACATCTGAACAAATGGACAGAAGGAGTCATCACCATCCAGCTTCTGTGTCTGAGTTCAGCCTATTTTACTGTGATGCAGGTATCTGCTGGTATCTGTCAGTTAATTAAAGCAGAGTTTTCCAAAGACAGAGTAATTGTTACTCAGACAAATTATGATGATTTTTTATCATCTGTCATTATGATAATTCTGTAATTTTTGTTTTTGTTTTGTGATAAGTACTCAGTCATTCCCTCTACTATTGCCTCAGATTGTTCTAATAACTGAGCTTTATACAAAGTTTTATTTAATACATGCCAATACCTGCCTCTAGCTGCATGTGTCCAAGATATTCGTAGCATGCAGCAGGGCCTGATGATGGTCAGATTGAATGACAGAGCAGTTTCTGCTGCTCTCCCCCGTGAAGGAAAGCCTTTTCCAAGCACCTCCTGACCACCAGCACTGGGAAGGGTCCCAGGGTAGGAGAAGTGCTGTAGCAGAAGAGCCAAGATCATCCTCACTTGACAACAGTTTGCTCAGACTCCCAGGAGTACTGGGAAGAAGGAGTCTGTGATTCTGTTGTCCTCTCTCATGAGGATCCAGGAGCCTGGGCAAGGCAGAGCCAGAGATGGCACCAGGGGAAGGAGGAGAGCTGGGGTGCTGTGTCTGTGAGCATAAAGTTCAGTAGGTGTTTCTCCTCCTGTTTTGGGGGGTGTGAGCTCCTGGTAGGAGCAATGAGGTGCTCCTCATATGGCTTCCCCTTTAGGCCCTCTCTCTCCTTCATAGCTCTGCTTTGGACACTCTCTAATAGCTTTATATCCTTGTATGGTGGTACCCCAAAGTGCCCCAGCACTCGAGGTGAGGCCACCCCAGTGCAGAGCAGAGCGGGACAATCCCCTCCCTTGCCCAGCTGGTGATGCTGTGCCTGATGCCCCCCAGGACCCAGCTGGGCCTCCTGACTGCCAGGGCACAGTGGGTGCCAAGTGGAGGGATGTCCATGAGCAATGTACCCTTCATGGAACAAGCATCCTGTGCTTGACCTGAAGGCTGTGCTTAGGTGGGTCTTCAAAATGTTGCATGAGTCCTGATGAGGGACACTGAGCACCAGTATATAGATGAAAGGCAAATTTTGGTTATAAATCTGCTTGCTTTCCTGTTGAGGGGCAAAGTTATAAAAAAAACTATTAGTCAACACTGTAATTGATGGTTTGATGGTACTTTGCAGCAGCACGGTACCATGAATATCAATTTTATTCAAAAGAACAGATAATGAAAACTTTTCATTTTGTAGTGACTCACGTGTAATACACTGCATTTCCTTTAATAGGAAATGATGTGCGTACAAAATCCATAGTTGCTATGATTAGTTGTTGCTGATCTTTAAAGATAAGAGGCAAAGTGGGGGGAAAAAAGTGAAAACTGTGTCAATTTATCAACAAGAAAGTTACTCAGATACCAGAAGTAATGTCTCTGAATAAAAATGACTATAATGAATCACTTCCTTGAAGTATAATTTAGCTGTGTTTAGAACTGAGTAAGTACAGCTTTGAGGTCCTAAGAAGTGTGCATTTCTTGAAGGCAAGTGAAATTTCTTAGAGCCATTAAAAATTAGTTTGATCTTTGTAACATAATTGGTACTACATATATTCTAGTGCAGGATAGGGGAGTTCAGAGCTTTTTGTACCCTATGTGCAAAAAGTAATGTAGTCCCTGCAGATACATAAAATCTACTTGGCATGTGAAGCCAGTGCAGTGTGATGGCACTGGAGATGTATTTTAAATCTGCAGGAGTAGACATTAAGTGGGAAGCAGGTTATACAATCCAGCACCTATTGTGTTCTGCAAATCTATTTTCCTTACTATTCAGCTTCCTTGCAACTTGTCCCTAACTACTGATCAAAAACTTCACTGCAGAGAGAGCAGGGCATGGTTTCACAAGCTTAATGATAGCAGAGCAGATACTTAAAAGATATTTTAGAAGTTAGACTGCCAGTCAGAAGGACCAGACTTGTCTTACTCTGAGTGCTTATTTTCATTGTCAATTGTGAAAGATAAAAATCAACATAATTTTAGCAGAAAAACTTCAACTTAAAAAAATTATTGTGCATTATTAAGGGGACTAGCACATTACTGCCAACAAATCTATGATTTTTTTGTTATTGCTTTATGAAGAAAGAATCCAATTTTGGGAACAGATGGTCACTTCAAAAAGCAAGAAGTCATTGTAATATCTCACTATTGTCAGTCTTTCTAAGTTACTGTTGTTCTGCTGAGTTTTTATCTCCAGAGACAGAAATCAATAGAAACAAAGAATCAAAAAAATCTTGAGTTGGAAGGGAGCCACAAGGATCAAAGTCCATGTCCTGGCCCTGCACAGCACAATCCCCATGAATCACACCATGTGCCTGAGAGTGTTGTCCAAATGTTTCTTGAACTTCCATAAGGAAGTTCCAGGCTGCAATGAGGTCTCCCCTCAGTCTCCTCTTCTCCAGGCTGAACAAACCAAGTGGCCTCAGCTGCTTCCCATATGGCTTCCGCTCCAGACCCCTCACCATCTTCATTGCCCTCCTTTGGACACTCTCTGGTAGCTTTATATCTCTCTTATATTGTGGCACCCAGAACTGCCCCCAGCACTCGAGGTGAGGCCGTCCCAGAGCAGAGCAGGACAATCCCCTCCCTTGCCCGGCTGGTTATGCTGTGCCTGATGCCCCCAGGACACGGTTGGCCCTCCTGGCTGCCAGGGCACTGCTGACACATGGTCAGCTTGCCATTGACCAGGACCCTCAGGTCCCTTTCCACAGCACTGCTTTCCAGCATCTCATTCCCCAGTCTGTACACCCAGGGTTGCCCCATCCCAGGTGCAGAATCCGGCACTTTCCCTTGTTAAACTTCATATGGTTGGTGATTGCCCAGCCCCCTAATTTGTCAAGGTCCAGGGCCTCGCTGCCTTCGGGGGAGTCAACACCTCCTCCTGTTTTAGCATCACAGGACCAACTTCAATAAAAGATTTCCAATGCACCTTACTTATTGAAAATAACCTTTAATTTCTGAACTTTTCTTAAAAACCTCAGACAGCTTGAACAAGTCTGTATCTCTTCCTGTATCAAGTCCTACTTTACAAGGCTCTTAGATGTGATTATCTCAGTTTGTTAGAGCATGGTACAAATAATACCACAATAGGGGGTTTGATCCTCTTAAGGGCCATTCACTTAAGATTTGGACTTGATGATCCTTGTGGGTCCCTTTCAACTCAGAATATTCTGAGACCTGTGCTTGCTCCATGTTGGTGGGTCCCACAAAGATGTTCCCCTTTCCATTGCTAAAAAACTCTTGACAAACATTTCTCAGTTGACTGATTCAATTGACTTTCAAATGCCTGGCGTCCTTTCTCTAGGGACAGACTTTTTTCCCCCACTGCCTCCGGAGTATTCTCATCTTGTCTTCTGGGTAGTTTTAGCAACAAAGACTTTGCATTGTTTATTAAATCTCTGCAGTTTTTATTAATGTATTTAATTTATACCTGGTATAGATGGAAAGAAAAACCCCAACATTTAAGCTGAAGAATTATTGCATGATTTTAAGTAGAAGTTTTCATTGTTAAATCTCAATTAAGGTGGGAAATTCAGCCTCCCTCTGGGCAACTCACTATGTTATTTTTTCTGAACAGCAACCCTGGATTTAATGTTCATACAGCAATGCAGGAGTTGATTCATGTCCTGTATCCCTCTGTTTTGAAGATTTTTTTTTTGCAGTAAGAATTGCTGATTTCTCACTTTCTCTGCAAACAACAATTTTTAACAGTAGGACCTTTAATAGTTTTTTTGGTGCTGAAGAGTGTTTCAGTCATTACTTGAGTGCTGGCTAACCGATCAGTTCAAGGTCTGTGGTTTTCTTTCTAAGTCTGGCACAGTGCTCTTGTGCCCTGTGGTGCTGTTGTGCTATCGTGACAACTTTTATATCACTTCCCTAAGAAAAAGTCAGTGGTGATGCCAAGTAAAAAAGGTGAAGTGATTTATTCTCAGATGTCAGAGTCTGCACTAAGTCTGTCACTTTCTCCCCATGACGTTGTGGGTTTTAACATTAATTGTGAGATCTGATGATTTTCCATTAATGGATGTCAAGGTGCCTAAATACTGGACCTACAATTTCTTCTCAAAGCCAATATTTCTAAACACTGCCTCTTCAAAGATTTTTATTACATTTTTATTTTTAGGGACTTGATTTTTTTGTAATTCTTAGGAGGCTTTCCATTTCCTGCCAGCCTCCAGGCTACAGGCTTACTAATTGATATGTTCTTGCCTGGTTTCTTTCAACAGATATTCATGTTATTCCTCTATTTCTAATTCTGCCTTTTTTTTTCTCATTTGAAAACTTCCAGTTGCCTTTTTTTATTTTTCTTCTTGCATGCTTTCATTTTCCTTTTTTTTTATTTTTCTTCTTGAAGTGTTTATATTGCCTTGTTTTATGGTTTTATCTTTTTTTCACTTACAAAGACACTTGTTTCCTCACTTCTTCCATGTTAAACCCTAGAGGATTTATGACATTGGACATCTAAGAGCTGACTTCTTGTGACTGAAGTTCTGTAGCTCCTGGAATGATGAGGGCCTTCACATGTCCAGTTACACAGATTGAAGTGATGGTTTGCTGCATGAGGTAGAGCTTAACGCACAGACCAGAGAATGTCTAGCTATCTGAGATCCAGACAGCCATCAGAGGGCAGTGATATTCTTGATGGTGCTGCCTAAATTTATGTTGATTAAGAGGTGTGAAGTGACAACCAGTTCTGAGAAAACCACTATGTACTTGAGTATGGCACATGAAACAATGACAATAGATGGTGCTGCCCATCATATGCAGAGTGTTGTTTTTCATTCTCCTTCCATCTATAACAATAAGTTTGCTTAGTAATAGAGCCCACTTTTGTGCACTATGCAAGGTGAAATCTCAAATCTCTTAGCATTAGGAGTCTTTGCTGTAAGTCCTTGGTGTTTTGGAGTAATTTAAACCATGTTAGTATTGAAAAAAAAGGTACCACATAAAGCTGAAAGGTGGAAAATCCCACTATAAAACTGCAAGAAGCAAAAGATTGAGTTTACCTTCACTGGTCACTTAATTCTGAGCTATTGGACCTGAAATCCTTTGTTGAAGTTTCAACTCCTCTGTGTTTCTGAGTCATCAAGGAGTAGCCCTTTAAAGACCTTTACCTCTCCCCAGTTTGAAGGTAGGCTTGTGAATGGGAACAGTTTTACATGGGAGCTTATTCCCAAACTGTGCAGCCCTGAAACTGTCCTGGTTCACTGACGGGAGCTCAGGAAAAATTGGTGGGGCTACTTGCAGTTAGGACCACCCTGACAGTGACAGGCACCCAGAAAGGATGAACTGAGTGAGATTTTTGGGGACACAGATACTCTGTAATGGCAAGTTTCCTGAGGAAAAAAGCTTTTTCATTGAGCCCTGATTTTTCTATCCCTGATTGAACAACCCAGTGGCTTTCTATGATGGAGTGACTGCATCCGTGGACAAGGGAGGAGTTACAGATGTCATTTATGAGGTCTTCTGTAAAGCCTTAGACACAGTCCCTACAACCTTCTTCTTTCTAAATTGGAGAAATGGATTCGATGGGTGGACTGTTAGATGGATGAGGAATTGGTTAGACATTCACATTCAGAGTCTGGTGGTCAGCATCTCAGAGTCCCAATGGACATCAGTGAAAAGTGGTGCCACTCAGGGGTCCATATTGGGACCAGTGTTATTTAATGTCTTCGTTAATGTCACAGACAAAAGGATCAAGTGCACCCTCAACAAATTTGCAGATGACCCCAAGCTGAGTGGTGCAGATGACACAGCTGAAGGATGGGACGGCATCAAGAGAACCTAGACAATCTGTAGGAGGGGCCCCATGGGAGTCTCATATGGTTTAACACTTTCAAGTGCCAGGTGCTGCACCTGGGTCAGAGCAACCCTGGTATCAACACAGTCTGGGGGATGAGCAGATCAGAGCAGCCCTGCCGAGAAGGACTTGGGGTTGGTGGTGGGTGAGAGACCAGACATGACCCAGCCATGGGCACTCAGGGCCCAGAAAGCCAAACGTGTCCTGGCTGCATCCAAAGCAGCATGGCCAGCAGGACCAGGGAGGGGATTCTGCCCCTCTGCTCTGCTCTGGTGAGACCCCACCTGCAGTGCTGCAACCACCTCTGGGTTCCCAGCACAGGAAGCACATGGACCTGCTGGAGGGAGTGCAGAGGAAGCCACCAAGATGATCAGAGGGATGGAGCACCTCTTCTATCGGGAAAGGCCATGAGAATTGGATTTTCTCAGCCTGAAAAAAAAAGAAGGCTTAGGGGTGACCTACTTGTGGTCTTCCAGTACTTGAAGGAAGCCCAAAGAAAGATGGAGAGAGACTTTTTACAAGGGGATGCAGTGACAGGACAAAGGGGGATGGATTCAGACTGGAAGAGGTCAGGTTTAGATTAGAGTAGGAAAAATTATTTACTGTGGGGGTGGTGAGGCATTGTCATAGATTGTCCAGAGAACATGTGGATGGCCCGTCCCTGGCAGTGTTCAAGGCCACTTGGAGTTCTAGGCAACCTGTTCTAGTGAAAGGTGTTCCTGCCCGCAGCAAGGGAGTTGGAACTAGATGAGGTTTAAGGTCCCTTCCAACTCACACTGCTCTATGATTATAGGATTCTAGAATTTGCTGTGTCTGGTGCTGGGTGGCCACATCAACACTGCCAGCAATTCAGCAGGGCTCAGAAATCCCATTCCATGAGGCTGGAGCAGGGACGTGGTGGCCAAGGACCCCCCACCCAGAAACTTGGGTCAGGGCTGCTTCATGTCATGGAGCAGCCAGCAGCATTTTCATCTGCTTTCGTTGGAACAAAGCAAAACATTCCCACAACCTCCACTTTTTCCATAAACACAGCCCTGCAGAGTGGATACACTCACCTGAGTCTGCCAAACACGTCCCTGTGTTCATGAGTCAGTCACAAAAATTGGGCTCCCAAAACCCAAAAGAGGGACAGTCTGAGGCATCCTGGGGTTTTTACCCACTTTGGTCAGGGAGATTAACTTCAGAGCTGCTTAATAACGAAGACACTTGATTTTGTGTGAATGACTATGGGATTAAGAGCCATAATTTAGAGTGAAAGATTTCAGGAATACAGCTGGATTAATTAAGTTTGACCATTAATTGAGCACCAGAGGAGGAACTGTTTGCTCTCATTACTGCCAGATATCACTCCCTGGAAGCATACTGATCAATCCTTGTCCTCTTAGCTAGGACACAGCTCTGGTCCTCTGCTATGCTTGTGCTTCCCAGAGCTCTTTAGGCTGACACTCCTTTTCTTTGGGAACACCAAAGGCCTGGAAAAAATGAATCTATATTTTTGTATGCTGGCCTCCATGGGTCAGCAGGGCACCTGACCAAGAAATCTGTAAGAGGGAAGGAGCCAGTAGGTATATTGCTGGAACTTATTTTGTGTGGAGGTGTAAGCAATCTTCACAAACCAAATTTTTGCTCATAATAGTTCATGGTTTTATAGCAACATATGTTCAAACTTTTAATTTCCAGGAAACTGCACAAGACTTTGGAAGTTTAATCAGTATGTTAAAAGACCTCTTCAGAAAAAAAAATACAACATAATAACTCTTTGCCAACTCTTTGAATGTATTTATTTATGTTTGGATTTGTGTAAGGAAGTCTCATGCTATAAATTTTTATTAAAAACATATCATTAGAAATAAATAGTACATTTATAGTCATAAATAAACCAGCAGTTTTCACACACTAATGTTGGGCTTCCTCTTACAAAACTGGAAATGTGTTTCATCCACTTTTTGTTGTTGTTGTTGTTGTTTTGTTTATACCAGATATAAAAGGATAAAGCTGCTGCATGAAGTTTATATTCATTGTGGGTTTCATATATCCCCAGACTAAAGTTTGTGTCTATTTTCCTAATAATATTTATACAGGAAACATATGCTTCTATTCTTGCTATTGATTTTGGACATGATAAATGAGCTTAAATACTGCAGAAAGAACATAATGAAAACAACAAAGACTAATATTATTGTTGCTTTTTCCTGCTTGCTCATGGGAATGACTGATTTGTATGAAAAAATAATTATGCTTATAGAAAGGCTCGACAATACCAGCTAGTTAAAGGAAAAAATACATGATTACAGGACGTTATTATCATTAGCTACATGAAGATGTGTGGCCTGGTTTCTCAGATGCTAGGAAGGCAGAATTCCTCAATGCTGTTCTCCTTTCTCATTTCTGTTTCCTGCAGATCGAGTTGATGGTACTCAAATGTCACACGGTTGATGTGTTTGCCGCTGGAGACCATTCGCAGCACAGTGTTGTCACAGCCAATCTTCATTTGGGCTAATTAGGGAAAAGATATAAAGGAGATCTAAAGATACATTTATATGAGAGAGAGCAAGGGAAAAGCGATATATAATGCTGGGAATTACAGAGCACTGATACATGCAATTTTGTAAATAAAGCAAATTCATGTGTAGTAATGACCTGCCAGCAGTGATATTGCTGATTAACTTTTGTATTTATTAGTTTTGCTTTACAATGCTGGGGTATTTCATCAGGTATCCTTCATTATGCAAACGCCCCTCCACATCTCTGTGCTACTGTTAGAAACCATGTGTGATGGGTAAGGGCAGAGGCACTCATCTCCTGGAGACAATCAAAATTAGCAACATTGAAAAGTTGCCTGTTAGGGGGATGAGCCGGGTTTTGTGTAAGGACATTCTTCACAGGAAAAAAGGCACATGAGAGGCCCACCAAGACAAACTCAAATGGCAGTTCCCAGCACATGGACTCACTCTGAGGGAAATAAGTGTATCGCTAACCACTGCTTTAGATGAGCCATTTGAGTGGAGGTTTGACAAAGCCTGTTTCTTTTGGGAAACTTGGAGCATCTTCCTCACTTGGGAAGAAATCTGGTGGGTCACTGAGAGAGCAGGAGCTGCTGAGACGGATTTTCACTTCCTTCACACTATCAGGAAAACTCATTTTAATCTAATCCCAGTGCTCAGTATTCATTAAACAGCAGCACTTGCCAGTTTAATCTTTGAACAGTGCCTGGACTATCAAGTTGTGATGTGATGAAAGGCAAAGAAGACCACAAGGGCCAAGTACCAAGCATGTTCCTGCTCTCCAGCTCTGTGGAAATGCCACTTCTCCTGTGCCTCTGTTGATACTCCTGAGATATGACATGTGTGCCATGGGTGAGTCTGTCACATCACTGCCACACTTTGCAGTCTGCTACTGAATGTTAGTAGCAGAACTAACTGAATGTTAGTAGCAGAAACCAGAAATTGTTTTTTTTTTTTATGGGGAGAAAGCAGTCACTAACCTGGCATGATAGTGAAACAAGTTCGGAGCCCCAGCAGGGTTCAAAGCTGAGAATGGGAGCTCTGAGGCTTTTGGGGTATGTGTTACAACTACAGCAGAAAAGGAGGCTTTGAAAACACTAAGACAAAAGCTCCTTAAATGAAAACGTAACCACTCTGCCTCCATTTGTTGTGAATTTCCAGACTCATTTGTGTGCTGACATTCTAATAATTATTTTTGTCATAGGACATGCATTTCTAAAATATGTATAATTTAGCCTTGTCATAATGATTACTGCAGGGGCAAATGAAGGTGGTCATGAGTGTGCTGGAACACACAGCCAAACCACAGGCTTGAATAGCTTAGCTCTCTGCTAGATGTGAAGTTCTCCAGTCTAGCAGGAAATCCAGGTTGGGGTGGTGGTGTGTCTCTGCATGGTTAGTATGGTTAATTCCTTTTTCACATGGAGGTAATTGGAGGAAGGAGTTCTTACCTGACCCGTGAAAGGAGTGACAGAGGTCAGCTAGTGGAAACATCTTGGATGGGTCTAAGCCAGCTCCTCCAAGGAGCTCTACAAAATCTCCCACTCCTGCACAGCCTGCTGATGGTTTCTAAAAAGGCAGAGGCTAAAAGATATTTATCATTTATCTTCAAAATACAGCAGTTTTCTAGACATGGTTGCAGCCAACAATAAGCTTTAGAAGTCCCCTGTGCTCAAACCTGTGTGAAATCAGTTTCTCATCCTGAACAGCACTATCTTGATTTGACATTAGTAAGTTAATTTCCTTAAGGCATTACAAAGAAAGACCTAAGCAGACTGAAAATTACTGACAAGTATTGATTCAACTGCTTTTAATGCAATCTGATTCTGGATGCTTAGATATGTAATTAAATTAATGCAGGCAGCCAGGAATTACAGTTCCACTACAACATATCTGTTCCTAAAAAATGCTAAAATGCTCCACTGGGCAAAGTTCAATTAACATAGGAAATAACAAAAAGGGTATTGTCTGAAAACAGTGGCTTATTGTATATTAGATCCACAAATGTTCTTGTCCTGAAATTAATGCTGTTTGCCACAAATATCTTGCACGGACACCTTGAGCACCCTTGGGCTGCCACCCCTATGCTGCTATTTAAGTGCCTGGTTTCTTTACCTTCCTCTGCTGTTGTCCCTTTTCTGCCCACCGCTGAATAAGTCAACCAACTCACTTCTCTGTCTCTCCAAGACTGGTTTGCTCAGACATTGGCAATCCCCATGAAGGACCTAGGCTGCCTGAATCACTGGCAGGAGTAAACAAAACTTCCCAGGCACAGGTATCACCAACAGCTCTTGTCCTCTTCTGTCTGTTTGTCACCAAGCACCAAATAACTGTGGCCAAATCCCAGATCAGAGCAGAGGGAGCAGAGGATGCTCAGCGTGCAGAGCAGAGAATCAGTTGTGAGCACATTTGTATTTTCTCCAAGTGAATATCTTACTATCTAAAGTCTCCTTTCTCTCTTCAGAGCGTTTGCTGCTTTCTTTAGTTTAAATACACAGACAGAGAGCTCTTGGGGAGAATACTCCTTTCTTTATAATGAAATCCTTACCCTTTGTTACGGCAAGCAATTGTTACATGCATTAACGGTACTTTGCATAATTTGATTGCCATTCCAACATTGAAGAAACAATAGTGACAGAGACAGCCCCAGCTCTCATCTCTGGGGAAAAAGCAGAGCCCTCAGTGTGCAGAGCCCTCAAGTGTTCCTGAGCACATATGCCTTAGCAGCCAGTGCCACAGGCTATCCCTGCTTCACCCCTTCCCTCTTCTGTGCCCAGGAAAACTGCACGGACTAATGATTTCTTAAGAAATAAAGAACTCACCTTTAAAAAGAGGCCATTTAAATGTCCCAGGATAAGATCAGATATTTTTATCACCACTGGGTAGATTATGGAGAAGCTGCAGTTTCTGTTCTGGTGAGGAATGACCATGGTAAACCTTCCTGAGGGAGTCTGAGAGATGACATTGCAAGCTGGGACACAGGAGAAGGTACAAGAGGGATTTGTGCAGTCATCACATAATTGTGTACTTCCAGTAACAAAAAGCAGAAATAATTTAATTACTGCGAATTAATACCAAATGCTGAAAAATACGCATATGGCATTTTCTGAGGTTCTTGCATAGCCTTTGTTCCCTAAAAATTCCTTCCTCATTGTTTACTACATAGAATGAGGTCTGGCAGAACTTGAAGGTGAAGCAGTCAATAGGAGAGCTCGCACTCCAAATCCATACACTGGGGACTCATGCTGTCAAGGGCTTATACAATTTGCCAGTTTCAAGGAGGCTAAACATGCATGGTGGGAGGGATTTTGTTTAGCTTTGACAGCTTATTGCTTGATACTGCCAACAACCCCCCAATTCCTATTCTGCTCCTCTTAACTGGAGTTCCTTACACTGCAAAATATCTAATTGAAATGAAAGCATGATTTTATCTCTAAGTATAAACTTAAAAGTTCAGGCAAAGGTAACTCGTATTCTATGTGTGCAGGCCAAGGGATCCTTGTCACAGACCTGGGGCCCTGCAGCTGCTTTAGCAGCACGGTGAAAGACATCAGCCACCTCTAGCAGTTGAATACAATAATCACATTCATGGGCATGAAGCCACACTGGAGTGGGGACCCAGCCTGCAGGCTCAAATTTGAATAACTTGCTGTGAGGACAGGGCAGACATGCTGTCACCTTTTGTGTCTTTAATTTTTTGTCACTTTGCATTGCTAGGCAGATAAATCAGACTGGCCTGAACAATAGCAATTAAATGTCCCATCCTCTGTTGTAAAAATTATCCAAGTGAGACACTGAAACAGGTTGCCCAGTCAAGTTGTGGGTGCCTCACTGCTGGAAGAGTCCAGGATCAGGTTGGATGGGGCCCTGTACAACCTGGTCTAGTGGGTGGCATTCCTGGCTGTGGTGGGGGTTTGGAACGAGAAGATCTTTAAGATCTTTTCTCTTTTAACCTAAGACATTCTATGATTCTATGATAATTTGTGCCTTGCCAGCTCAGAGGCTTAGGGAAAGAACTTGCACACAGATCCTTGTGGTCATATATCACTCGTAACTATCACATAACAATTCAATACACTGGTTTTACTGTTTAACATTTTCAAATATTTTTTCCTCATTGTTCACCCAGATCTAGAAAATGCTGAGGTTGAACTTGCTAAATTAAGACTATTTGTTCTAGCCAAATGTGTTGGAACATGCCAATATTAGATTTGGAGAGATCTTAATTGAAAGAAAGAGCCTTATGATCTTGTATATTGAAGCCATGCCTGTGTGATCTCTTAAGCTTCTTTTTTTATCTTGGGATGAACACTTAGCCTGGGGCAAGCCTGCAGGCATGCAGGTGTGCATGGCTCCACTGGCCTAACCAGCACCATGGCAGTGTGGACAACCACAGCGAGAGAATTCAGTGCAAAGCAACACGTTCTTTTTGCTTCCTGCCCCAAATTTAAGCCCCTTTGGCAGTGTGAAATGCAGACTTACGAAAGAGATTGGTGTTTTTCTTGACTGTGACAGTAAATCCATTGCCTGGCTGGTGAATACGGAAGAAGATCATTGCCACGTTTTGTGATGACCTGATGCTCCGCTGAATATTCCCACTTTCACAAAAGTCTACGTATCTTTGAGAAGTGGTGAGGGGATGGTCCAAGGAACTGGGAAATTTCTCTCCTTTGAGTATCCAGCCATCAAATACCTACAGGGGTTCAATAATTTAAAACAAGGGTTTTGCTTATTGTTCTGTTAGCTGAGAACAGAAACATGAAGTATGACAGACACTCTTTTATTTTGATACCATATAACCTGTTCAAAGACACAAACGGAAAACAAACATTTATTGATTTCCTAGCATTTAACTATTTTTTCAAGCTTCAATTAATATTTAGGAAAAGGATACATCTAAATTTCAGTGGGTTTTTTTTTCTCCTTCAGTTGACAATTTTGATGATCTTCTTTTGGGGGAAAGTATCTGCTTTTGGTTCAGTGTCATCACATTCTTTATACTGCAATTTCATTGTTATTGTGACAAGTTTTTGGCCAGCTTGATTTGGGAGTCACAAGAAATATAAGTAACCCTTTCAAACTCTGGGCATTATGTGTATTGATCTGGCCTCTAATTTTCCACCATCCATGTTACAGCTTGTCATTAACGGTCCCAGATGTCTTCCAGAGATACTGGAATACAAAAAACTTTGGGGAGGAATTATTGGCAGAGGTACTGCTCTCACCTATGTCATCTCTTTCACCTCATCCTAACTACTGGAAAGCAAAACAAATCCTTCATACTTGACTGGACGTTAAGCATCAGCCCCTACAAATCTTTCCTTCGCAACAAAAAAAAAAGCCCTCACTTTCTTCTGAGAAATATGTCAGTAGTAGAAATATGTATTAGCTCTAGCATAGCTATGCAGTTGCCTGCCTGTTGTTTTTTCAGTTGTTTTTTCAGTTGTTTTTTCAATTCCCTCCTGGCTGGTCTTACATGGTAATTCCTTCTACACTCCAGTCAACACTTTCAAAACTCAAGGACCAGATTCAGCCATCGCTTCAGTCAGCAATTCTAATCTGAGTATGTGGGACTTCCAGATGAAAAAACATCAGGATCAGTCTCTGGATTGCCAGAACTGTAAATTTCTGAAGTAATGAGATGCAGGTGCTCAAATTATACCAGGGAAAAACTGCCTGTATATACAGCAATATCAAACAGAAACTTGGGACACCATCACCAAAGAAAGGAAAACTCAGGTCTTGGTCAGTGCTCCTGCCTGTCAGAAAAATGCACTGGTAAAGTTTTTTTTGATACTGGAATATAGATGACTCTGAGTCATGAGTCTTTTTCTGTTCAGAATCAGTGTCCTGAACAGTTCTAGCAGGGAAATTTTAAAGAAGGTCTGCATGATCCACTCACTATTAATCTGATGCTAAGAGACCTGTGAGCACAGGTCACAGAGCAGTAACAGCCATTCAGAGAGTTGTATCATTATCTGCAGGGCTCGTGTGCATCACAGTGCCATGAGAAAACTGACCGAACTTTTCAGCCAGTCCCCTAGGTATTGACACTCAATAGAAGTGCTCCCTAAAATGTTCAGAAGAACCGGTGCTGCAGTTTGCAGAGGGATCTTCATGCTGCATCTGACTTTGCTTCAGAGTGTTGCTGGAGGGGATACATTCTCGGGGTGCCTTAGGGAGGAGAGAGAGCCCTCCCAGAGACGGGTGCTTTATGCAGCCTGTTGTGCACACACGAACGTGCACATACACAGCTGTGCACCTGCGCTCGCCTGCCCCTTGCACACACCACAAACACCTCACAAGTCAGACGAAAGCAGGGAAGGGAAAGCACAGCAGCTTCTTACCTT
Organism: Climacteris rufus; assembly: GCA_013398175.1. Lineage (NCBI taxonomy): Eukaryota > Metazoa > Chordata > Aves > Passeriformes > Climacteridae > Climacteris > Climacteris rufus. The sequence continues at coordinate 15,916 of VZRZ01004632.1, read as the reverse complement.
CAGGAAGTCACCCCCTTGGCAGTCAATGTTTACAAAGTCGTAGTCTATTGTGATGAGCTCCTCAGGCTCCCCAATGAAGAAAGTTGCGCAGTGCAGCTGTGGTTGGTCTGCAGTGAAGGTGAACTGCCCCTCTATACTCAGCATGTCAATGCACCCTGGAGAAGCAGGGACACAGGGCTGCTGCCTCTGCCTGCTCTGGAGGGAGATGCAGTGCCAGCTCCCACCGTGCAGGGAAGCAGGGGTATAGGAGAGACCTCCGTGCACTGAAACCCAACTGGCAGTGAGGACAGGGAGAGCCAGCTGAAGCAATTAGGAGCCTGCTGACCATCACAGCATAAATGGTAACTCGCAGGTGTGAGCACAAGCATGTGATGGGGGAATGCAGAGAGATGGTTTGTCAAAGTATCTCTGAGCAGAAAACTCTGTGTGTGTGTGCACAAGTGCACAAACACTCTATTCTTTCAGATTTTTCTCTAAACACAGCTGCTACATCTGCCCCACTCTTTGGCAATGTGACTCTGCCCAGGAAAAGTCATCCTAGTCCCATTATTTGGGACCATTGACTACGAACCCCAATTCTCTACCTCAGCCACAGGTTTCTGTTGTTTTAGTGCTTTGTCCTTCTTCTCCCCAGTCTTGTAAAAAGCAACCCTGCAGCTCTGCCATTCCCAATTACCCTTTCCTCTCCCTGAGGTACCACCAGGATTTTGCCACCCACCAATGGACCCTAGCAGAGCACCAAAGAAACTCACGGAGTGAGCGCCGGTAAATCTGTCCTGCAGACAGCTCTCGCTTCAGATCTTCACTGAGTAGTAGGAAGGGATCATCTTCACCAGCATCCCTCACCTGAGAAGGACAGAGGGCAGAAAGAGTCTGGTGCAGGGTGAAATGCAGCCCCCTCCCTGCACCTCTCAAGAACAGGCACAGCACATTAAATCCCTCCTCCAGAAACAGTGCAGCTGTGGAAGAGCTCAGTCAGGAAGCTGCCAACCTGCAGCAGAGGCGAAATAAACCTGGCACCTAAGAGGTGAACCCTGCAGCTGAGTGCACAGAGAGTCTCTTAAACCCTCAGCAAATGTGCTCAGGATAAATCAGTGGAGGGGAAGTACAGGATACACGGGTCTGTCACACTAATGTTACCCAGGTGTAGGTTTGATGCAGGACAAGTGGGAAAAGGAAAGGGAGAGAGAAAAAAATACAATGCCTAGAAGCTGAGAGTACAAGTTAGAAGACAGCAGCTAAAAGCACAGCGAGGTGTTTAGTCATCCACCCTATTCTCACCTCTAGGTATCTGGTTTCCCCCTTGGAGGCTGCCAGGAAGATGAGAACGAGGTGGCATTGAAACTGGAAAGCAGACGGCATGCTGACACCTCCGCTGGCGGCACTCCCTCTTGCCGTGGCCAAGTTTCTCCGGGTCTGTGCCGGTAGGCAGGAGCCGCTGGAGTGTCTTGGAGCGACTCTTTTTATAGAGCTGTTGGGAGGGGGGGCACTTGGTCCCCGTACTGATAGGGTAACCCATGGTAACTGAATTCCTCTCGCAGTGACACAGTACGTGGGCATGACGAGGGTCCAAATCGCAGCCACCGCTGAATTCCCCTCTCTGGCAGATGTCTTTCCTCCTTATCTGTCTGGTGGAAAAGCTGAACACCTCTGAGGAGAAGAGCCCATCTGCGTGCACATGGGGCACTCATGCACTTTATTTATTTCCAGTTACTCCACAGTGAGCAATGAGGAGCATCCCTCCCTCCAGTCCCGGGGCATTTCGGACCTGCAGGGCTTCCTGCCTCCCTCTTGCTGCTCTACGACATGCAGCTCTCTGCAATGCCCATGCCAGGTGCTTCCTGCTGGTCAGGGCTGGGTGGGCACCCCTGCATCCCAGGTAGGTTTGCAATCTGGGCCGGCATCCCTCCAGGGCTCTGCAGCAAGTACACAGGCAAAACCAGGCAGCTCTCCACATCAGAAACAGCTTTCACACAGAAATTATGAAAACTTGGAGTTCCCAAGGGCATATTCACCATGGAACACCTGATATTTCTTCTGTCCTGATCCTCAAGGGAAACCTGAGAAGACCTTTAGAAGTTTAATCTGTGAGTGAAAATTCATAACTCTGCAGAGTACTAAAAATCAGGAACTCAGCAGAGGTGTTAGATGTAAGGGTATATTCTTGTTTTCCCCTGACCAGGAAGAACCATCAACACTCTGCAGAGGGTGGCTATCCTTTCTCCACCTCAGGTTTCTTGCTAATATCTCCTTTTGCTCTATGCTTCTCTTGCTTCTAGGTCACTTCGGTTCAACAAAACCCAGAAATAATTTGAGCCAGACTTGAAAATTTTAAAGTTTTTTTGCTCCTGATTTCATTGTGAGGACTTACAGACATTAGAAATGTTTGCTTGCTGTTTCACACAATTTGTTGGTCAAGAAAAGAATAATTAAATATTGTGCAGTCTACACACCTGTGTCTCTGACCTTATTATGCTGTAATTCTTATCTTACAGTTTGCTTTATTGTAAACTATAATACTGTTCCATATCTGCATGGAACTTCTGTGATTTTTTCGCAAAATATTACTGAGGAAATGGAAAACATTGTTTTTGAACTTTGGCATCAGGCTGGATTCAAAGGTTGCTAAAACTGCTTTGAAGGAATGAGTAACTAATTACTGCATGAACAAAGATGGAATTGATTCATCTTCATGTGCTTACCTTGAATTGTTTAAATACTGTCGTTTTAGACAAGGATTATCAGAGGGATAATCTTATTATACAAGGGAGTTTGGAATCTGAAATCTCTTGAAGTTTCTTGGGAATTACAAGTTTTGTTGGAAAACTGCAGGGTTTAGTGCCAGTTTGCATTAGAGGATGGCTGAAAGGTTAATCAGGGAGGTGGGAGGTGCCTTAGAGAACATCAGGATCCAAAGGGGCTGCAGGGGAGCCCAGCCTTATTCCCTATCCTTTTGCTCACCCTCTAAAGAGATTATTAAGGTTAAAATTACAGCTGGACTGCTCCACTCCCCACCTTCAGGGCATTTTGCAGAATCCAGTCCCAAATTCTGGCTGCAGTGTCCCAATTTGCCCTGCCAGTCTCCAGCCTAGACCTCAGGTGCTGAGTGTTGAGGAGGATTCAGTGCAAGCAGCTTGGTGTGCAACTGCAGTGAGAGCTGCAGATTGAGCTCTGTGGGGCAGGACTCCGAGCCCAAGGCAAGAGGCTGGCTGCCTATCCCTTATGTTCCAAAAAGCTCAGGGACCTGTGGCACCAGCCAGGTGACCAGACACTCGGAGACACAGCAAGACTCAAGGACTCAACTGGAAGATCACAGACTTTCACATACATAGACTGTGAGGGTGTAAAAGCCCAGGGGTGCCTTTGTTCAGGGTCATTCTGTGGAGGCGCCAGCTTGAAGTTTTTGGTCTGTTCCTGCACCGTTATAAAATTACTTAGAGGAGACAGAGGTCTGAGACTCTGCTGTGGGAAACCTGGGGTTGGGCTAGTTAAGAATCCTGGTCTGCCTGTGTGAGTGTGGGATGCGTAGGGAGTTGAGTGGGGACTCGCCGGCTCACTGAAGTCGCCTGCTCTGAAGGGGCTTTGGTCTCAGCAATTAAAGTCTCTGGTGGTGGACGTGTGATTGCCAGAGTGCCTCCTGAATGTCAGACTGGGACATTTCCTTAATGCGAATCACAGACTATCTTCAGTAACAGACAGAGAGTGTTTGATTGTGTGTGAATTTGACCAGTTACTGTAGATTTGGTTAAACTCAACTCCAAAAATGAGTGAAGGAGACATGGAACTGCAGCTATATCACTATGACTCTATTAAACCAGATGTGAGGTGATCTACTCAGAGTGAAACATACCAACAGTTATGCCAGTGTATTTTAAATTCTTGCCTAAGGATATCTGATGTTGCCATGGGTAAAAACCGTGAGTAGCAGGAAGCCTTCGGCAGCGGTAGCGTGACCTGAGAAAAGCGCTTCCAGCCTTGCCCAGTTCTCCCAGGGGGATCGCTGCTGCCTTAATTCTTCCCTGCTGGTGTTTGCAGGAACTCACACACGTGGTTTAATTGAGGCAGTAAAAGTGAAGAGACAAGGAAGGGTTCTTTTCCGCTTGAGTCCAGATGATTTTATTACTGAAGTCGCAGACAGGGAGCAGATGAAAGACGAAGAGGACTAGCACGAGCCAGCTGATAAACCACGGAAGTGAGGGGAAGGCAGTCGGGACAGAGCCAATGGCTGCGGAGGATTGGAATGACTGACAGGGGCATTGGCCAGTCCCGCGGCTGTCCGCACCCAGCAGAGCGACCAATGGGCTGCCCTTTCGGGCGGGCACCGCCCCCCCGCCGCGGCCCGAGCGGCCCCGCGGTGCCTGGGGTGTGACGTCACCGGCTGTATCGGCGTGCGGAGGAGGGCCCAGCCCCCGCGGCGCCGGTGGGGCGGGGCCGGGCCGGGCCATTGGCTGCCCGCAGAGGCACGGCAACAGGAGGTCTGGGCTTAGGACGGCGTTCACTGGTGGAAGTGCCCAGAAAAAGCAGGAAGCCCCACAGTCTGGAGGACATCCTGGCAGGTGAAGTGAAGGGACTGTCCTTTTCCAATGAACAAGGTGGTGGGAGGGAGGATAGGAGCCACCTCCACATCGGTTGTAATTTATTACTTACATAGGACCTATGGTGACTTTAAAATTCCTGTACAATACCTGTAGGAGTTTGTTTTGAGAGTACAAATATTCTGTGTAACATTAGTACAAAAGCTGAACTCCGACACCTTTTGCTGTTGAAGTGGAGCTTAATTTTAACCAAGGTGGTGCTAAGTTGGTTTTTTTCCCGCTTTTCAGCTCTGGGCTCAGCAGGAGCTGATGAAGCATGATGACATCCTGACCAGCCTTGTTATAAAGACTCCCAGTGCCTAGGGTAATTCCCTATGTCTTCAAACACACGCTGTCCTCACCTCCCAGTCTCATATGCTTTCCTTTGTGCAGCTCTAATGCTTGGGGAAGGCAAGCATTTGGGATGGGGTAGGGAATCATATGCAAAGAGGTTCAGCTTTTGCTGCTGGCAGGGGTTCTGCTGACTCAGATGGAGCCCAAGCAGATAGATCCCCAAAGGCACCAGTCCAAGGGGAAGGAGGGGATTCATCTCCCAACCCTACGTCCCAGTGGTCAGAGGGTAAAAGAGGATGGGAGGCCATCTTCTCACTCAACTCTGCAGCCTCCTCAGAGAGTATCACATGTCCCCTTCCACCCTGCCCTCCCTTTACCTGCTACAGCACTGCTTTTGTTAAAAGTCACTCGCAGAAACTGAGATCTTCAGAAGATGAGGATGTGACTGACGAAGCGAAGAAGACTGAATTCAAAACACCCCTGCAGCATTTCAGAAGGAAAAAGCATCTTCGATGTGATAAAAACCCTTGGCGAATGAGAAGAGTGTAATTTTTCTTTCATGAGGTTGAGTCATGTTAACATCCTGTAGGACAACATTTTTTTGTTCATATCAAATTATTTAAGACTGTAAAATGCATTCCCCAGTGCCACTCTGCCACAGGCTAAATAATCCAGTTGATTGGCACCTTGATCTGCTGACAACTGTAACTTACCCTGGAAGCAGCCCCATTCCCTGGCAGAGGTGATGGCAAGCCATGGTGCTGGTGAGAGGCTGGGCTGAGTGCAGGGTATCACTCACTCTGCTCTGCTGTGGCTCAGGATTATACTGCTTGGGCACGCCTTTGTAGAGCCTCAGGTTGTTAAAGCAGTGCTCATGGGTGGGCTTTTCAGCTATGTGCTTTAGAGGACCTGCCTGCCTTACAGTGGAAGTCCTTCAACTTGTGCTCAAAGCTTGTAGGTGTCTTGTCAGTTATTACAGCAAAGAAGAGATCCCAACTGTGGTAAGAGGTGGAGAAAATAAACCTGAATAAAAACAGTAGTGAGATAAACTCCATTTACCCAGCCCCATGGTGGTCAAATCATGCTCTCTCCTATAATATAGGTAGCAAGTGCAGTTTCTTCTCCTAAAAAATTAAATAGTTGTTACAGGAAGAATATGCATGAAGAGCTCAGTAGTGAGATTTCTTAGTGAGAAGTGCTTGAGTTTGAAACTCCTTAGGAATGCCTCCCTGTAGCAAAGAAGGCCCATGTGTTATGAACACTTTCTGCTCTCCAAAAGGGTCCCTTGAGTGCCCAGCTCACTAACACATCTCTTCTTGCTCCTCAGCTGCAGCTGACTGCTGGCATAAGCAGTTGGAGCAGACCAAACCTCCCTCTAACACTGGGACCTTAAACATGAGTTAGTATTTCCTGTATAAACACAACCCCAAGCAAGCTCTGACTCCACACCACAGGGATCATCCTGGTGCTGCATATCCCTTGGGGGCTCCTCTGCTTGTCTGTGACTGGTAGTTTCTTGAACTGAGAGGACTAACAGCAAGACTGTAGTGCGACTGCTCCAGCGAAGCGGAGCCGTTCTGCCTGGGGCACTCTGTCCTCAGCTGTTCATGCTGATTTCTCACTAGTGTTCAGTGCTGGCTGAAGTGATGCCATGTGGGGTCATGCACAGCATGAGACATCTGACTGGACTTTAAACTTCGTATCTTGTCAGCTGCTAAGCCTTGTGCTGAGCTACATTTATTTCTCCTATGCTCTTTCCCAGTGTAATTGAGAATTCATTCAGGGATTAGCTTTTCATTTCCATCATGGTGTCTGGGAGATGTAGTACTAGTCAGTCCTGTCTTTTTATCATGTGGCTGCAGGTCTCACACCAATGTCAGTGTCTTGGAAGAGAAGGGGATTGCAGCTGTAGTTTATTATACATATTCAACTGAATCCTTCAATATGTTATTTCTGAACAATGGGATCAGTTAGCCCAGCTTAAGGTGAGAAAGAAATCTAGTGGTTCTACAGTGTCACAAATGCTACAGTGAGGGCTAAATTTCTTGTCCTATCTTTGCTAAACTGCAATCAATTACTGCTTTGAAATAACACCACAGAAAACAAAGTAAGAAGACTGTACAGCAAATCACAGTCCTGGAGGCCATTAGGAAACCATGGCCTTGATACAGACTCGCATAAGACTTCCCGTCAAACACTGTCTGAGCCAAAGCCAAACACGTAAGGAGCTCCTGCTTCTGGCTCCGTTCCCTCATACCTTGAGTCACCACAGAAAACATTGGCATAACTACATCCATACTTTGTACTTGCAAACCATTACTGAATACTTCACTGAAGTCCTGAGCAACTGAGCAACCATGTCCCATAGTATCCATCAGTCTTCTCTCCACTAACAAGTTACACTATGCTTCATGCTACCATTCTTGATAAGGGCAAATTGTTGAGGTACCCAGCACATCCACTCACCACCACATCCTGTTGCAATGGGCACTGCCCTGCCCAAGACCTGGCTGGAAAGCAACCCAGATCTCAGACTCAGAAAAATAAATGTGGAGTTTATTAAGAGCTCCAAAGCCCTCATTATCTAGAGGCCTAAAGTGTGACTGCCAGATCACTCAGAAGGGTAATGGTGGTTGTGGTCATAACTACCTTTGGGGGCCTGTTTGTGAGACTGTATGAGAAACAAGTTTGATGCCATGGCAATTAGCAATGGGTACACATTTATTCTACAAAATGCACCAGCAAACTACTGGAAACACTGTTTAAACACCTGGACTATGGATATACAATGGGAAAGGCAGAATTCAGCATGACTAAAGTAAGTAAATTGGCCCTGGCGATGTCCCGTTTTCAAGAACCCAATTGGAGTTGCAATGACAGCTGAAGGAGAGCATTTTCAGCAGCAGAAATACAAAGTCTGAGATCACATTTTGTGCTTCAATCCTTTACCCTTGTGTTTGTTTCAGTGTCGGGCAGGTGTCCCAACAGTCCATGATCCAACTTGAGTCCCAGAACTCCTCCCTCTGTGATCAGTGGGCATCTCTGTCACTGATTTCTGTTGCTACCTGTCTGCCTCAGCTTTGTGCTTGGTATGACAAGCCTCTTGAAGCCTCACCATACATCTCTCTGTAGCACCACTTCTATTACTTCTGTGTGTGTGTCTAAATTGGCTTTAAATAGAGCCAAACTTTCCATAAGGCGAAGTAAGTGTAGCTTGTTAACTCTGGGCAGTTTGACATGAGAGATGTGTGATTTGTCATGTTAAGTGGTTTAGAGAGGTGACAAACGCATGTGATTTATGAACTGAGAGCCTATCAGCATCATGCAGCCTTGATGATAAGTGTTGCACTAACTCTATTTATGGCATTGTCTAAAAGCAAAGATTGTGAAACTCTCCGTTTAGCGGGTTACAAATAATCAAGCAAACATTATATTCTCTCACTGAGATTACCCTGAGGGCGGTTTCACTACCAGCTCTGCCTGTGACTCAACCAGCATCTACACAAAGCAGTCAGGGCCAAGAAGTGGGAGAAAAGTTCTTTCCCAGGAAGGAGAAAAGAGATATGGGAGTGGGCAACTGGCAAAGGTACATGCCATTGCTCTGGTGTTGGGAGAGGTGCTGGATGTCTGCTGAGCTGTTTAATTTTAGCGTGGACCTGCCTCCTCTGTGAATCCTCTGCACAGTACCTCTGCCCTCGAGGGCTGCTGCAGGAAGACCTCAACACCAGAGTCACACACAGGTATCAGAATGGTTCCCAGGCAGCCTCTTCGCTCTGGTCATGTTTGCCTTTGTCAGCTGCGGTGGCTAGCCTGATCAGTACCAGTGCCCTTGCAGAAGAACAGTCTCCTTTCCAAAACATGGCACAGCTACTGCATCTAGACTTTACTTGGAGAAGTAACCCTCGTGGCCCAGGTCAGGTCCTGTGCCTGTTTTGTGGAGGACACAATTCTCTCCCACAGCTGCAACCTTCTCCCAGTGACGCTGCTCCAAGCAACAGTTCCTGTTCCTCCTGTCCCAAATTTCCTGTTCAGCTTGGGGCTACTAGAACATTTGTCACTTTCTTTTCAATTGTGACCCAGTTTATTACACAGATTATAATTTCAGTGTGTTGAGAAATCTCAGTATTTACACATACTATGTTCCAAAATTTTTGTATTATTAAACACAAATTATAAAACACAAATAATTATTATTATTAAACACAAAAATGTGTTTAATCTGTGAAGTGCAAACTTTTTCTTTGACAAAACACCACTTTCCTAAGTGATATTTTAAGATTTTTTTTTTTTTTAATCCAAGAAGGACAAATATATCGTAGCTGAAGTGACTCTCCTTGACTGAATATTCCTCATCCAGGAAAAAGCTCTAATTCAACACAATTCTGGTAGTGTTAGACATCACAGTAATGGACCCAACTTCAGAAACACTGTGGAGTGTTACACAATTCAACTAGTCAGTATGAGTCACATAAGAGATGTCAGCATACCCAGCATAATGGTATATTTATCCTTTCAGCTGCTCCCTCCACGTAGTCCTTTATTTTTCGTGTATGTGATTTCTTACCAGTTACCCTCAGTACTGTACAGCCTGCAGTGCCAATTTTATCAGTTAGGTTCCGTAGGCTTTTAGGTGAAAGTACAGGAATATCTTGTGTCAGTATAAAAGTCATATACGTTGAAGCACCTTGAGATCACCTGGTCAGCATTTTTCCACCTCCTGAAGTCTAAAGGCAGCTTCACCTTTGATGGCAATGTCACAGATCATCTTTACCTCGGGTACACTAAAGGGCTTTTTCATACATAAACCATTTTCCTTCTTGCAATACTACTCCTAGGGCACCAAAATTGACAAAACAAAACCTTCCCCGAGTGAAAATTGAAGAATTAGGTCATTAGCACAAGGGCAAAAATAGTTTTGCCTTTTCCTCCCAAGGCATCAATAATTCAGGGCTCTCCAGCCCTGTGTCTCATCCAGCCACTTTGCTCAGCCACAGGGATCTGTTTGCTGCTGCCACTTGATGTGCCCAGCCAGAGCTGAGGAATGTACACCTTTCTGCAGCACTGTCAACTTCTTGCCATTTTTCAACACCCAAAAAACAACCTTAACTAATGCTCTAGGTGGTTCAGTTGTTTTTCTGCTCTATACAACTTGTTCTAGACCCACAGGTCTTTTTCCCGCCGTAGCTTTATTCTGTAATGGTTTCGGGGTTCGTACAACATCTGAGAATGTAAAGTCAAAGCAATACATGGAGTTTGAGGGCAGAGTCCACTGATACATATTTGGAAGCTATACTATGATGATCTGCTCCGCAACCCATGCAGTCAACCAGGACTTGAGAGGACAGCTTCAAAATTAAAGCAATTGTATAACAGGAACATTTTCCACCGATTTTCCCCCAAAGACCTGTGCTCTGAGCAACTGCTCCTTCTGTCTTCCTTTTAGCTGTCTTGTTGCAATATTTGCAGTTTTACAGACATGTCCTTATTTAGCCAACCAGCTTACAGAAACACAGCTTTCCATTGAAGGCTAATTTAAAGTCTCAAGCACATGTTCTCAGCTGTTGCAAAATTATGCCGCTAAGTGCAATAGGCTCTGTCATTTTACATCAGCTGAGAATCTACTTGCAAGAGCAAAATAAGTGGATGCAGCTGCAGTTCTCTTCCTTGGGAGTTGCCCGTTATACACAACTGATTGCAGGTGGCTAAGAGTTGATATTTAAAAAGGACAAGATTTTTGCCTTTTTTTTTTTTTTTTAATATTTCTATTGAAGTTCATTCATGTGCTTTGATGGCTGCTCAGATCTTGTAGCCCACCATACTCCAACTCAGAGGAAAGGATGTGGACAGAGCTGATTTGGAAAATGGATTACCAGATCATAAATGAAACATTCTCTCTCATGCCATATCATGTGGCAGAAGAAAGATAAAATTGAAAATGTGACCCCTTTTTTCTTCAAATAATACAGTGCTATTCAACAGACTTAATTATCCTTAAAGACACATATAATAATTGTTGGCCTGTCAATCACAACCCTTATTAGACTAGTGAATGATGTCACATCACAGTCTAAATCTTAATCTAAATCTAAATCTTCCTGCCAGTCAAAAATCTTTATATAGATTAATCTGATTTCAGATAGAAGTTTTGTGTTTGACCTTTTACCCACCCTTTTCAAGGCTGTGATCAGAGAGGAGCTGGATTTTTGTGCGTGCTGCTGAGCTAGAATGATGGACTCTAGGCTGTTCCTGAGAGTTTTCCTCCTGGCCAAGCTCTGCTTTATACTGTAGCATGGAGCCTGGGAAAGGGGTCTGCCGTGGGACCTGGGGAGGATCTGCATTGCTACAACTGGTTAATGACATCAGTTAATGACATTGCTGGCTACTGGAAACATCACCTGTTCTGCTGGGCTCTCCTGGAGTCACTTCTCTCTCCCTTCCCATGACTCCAGGCAACTTTGTTTCTCACCTTTACAGGGAGAAGATGATGTTGTGGAAGACTATTAACCATTGCACTTGACACCTTCCACACTGCTTGGGATTATTATCCCATTGCACTTCCACACCTTCCACGGAAGAGTGGGAAAGGTGGTGCCTTCCTACTGGACGTGGCTGGTAAGTCACATCTTGGAGGCACAGCTCCATTACAAACCACTTGTCTTCATGACGCTGTCATGCACAGCTCTTTGAGACTGGTAGTTGGATAATGAATCTGAAGAAGTTATAAATTTACTAACAGGCAATGCATCAGGCTTTGTGTAGCCAGTTGCGATGACCCTTCAATTCTCTTTTGAACTGAAATAAAAGCAAATGGCAGAGGCTGAGGCTTTCAAGATATAATTTATCTTCTGCAAATCTGCTCTTTAAATGTCAAGCAAAACAATTTCACAATATATAGAAAAGATCTTGTCTGGCATTGCTGTATTTTTATTTATCTCTGATGCAACTTGAAAGTATTAGGCCATATTGTCGTGTTCAATTTTTTATAGATTTTTCAGACAGTCTAATAAAACAAATGGAAAAAATGTCTCTACATAGACATACTTCCTAAAGCTGAGGAACTTTGGAGAAAACCATACAGCAAGCTTCCTTTGCATGTAAAACTTCAGAGTGCTTCCTCAATTCATGAACTATAGGAAGACTTGAAATCAGCAGGAAAATGCCAGTAAACAATGAGAAAATATCCTGCCTTCATGTTTGAAGGAGACATTTTTCCCTTCTGAGAGAAGGTAAACCCAAAATGTTCACATCTGCAGGACAAAATGTTCATAGTGAGGTTGGCCTTGCAAGCATCATCTTGTACAGCCAGTGTAAGTGGCTTCAATGCAGTTTTCCTTTCTGGGGAGTGCTTACAGAACAGAGGATTGCTCACAGTTTTTTCCTGGTTCAGAGGCAATTCAAAACTTTTAGGTGACCTTCATGTATCTTTTTTAGAAGTGATGTCTACTAATGCAATGTTTTTGGCTCCTGTGGGAGAGGAGTGAGAGAGGGAGACTGGTGCAGTGGGTCAGCCCATAGTTAGCTCAAGGATAGGCTGGCAAGTCTTAACCCAGGACCCACGTTTGTGGTTTTGAGCATTTGAATGTGTTTTGTGCATTTTCTTACTCTTCTGCTTCATTTCCAGTCTTTGTACATAAAGCTTTCTTCTTTAAAAATGATAGAGTTTAACATTTGTCCTTGCAGTTAAAACAGCAACAAAAAACACCTAACAAGTCAAGCCAAAAATGGTGATTGATGAGGTTTTATAAAACTTTGAATTAAGATCATTTGAGTCATTCTCTGATTCACCCACAGCTCATGTGCAAGCAAGCCCCTTCCACAGAGGAATCAGGATGCACACAATGCCTAATAAATTCAGCTGAGGAAATGGCTTCACTGATCCTCTCCAACATGGCAGTGACTCCTGCTGCCTGATTCCAGGGCACGTTGTTGCTGCCAGCTGTGACCTAGCATAATTTTGCCCTGCACATGGGCTGCTAAATGTCCGGGGGTTCATCAGGGATGGGCAGAGGGTTTATGAATGTTCTGAATCGTCTTTGTTAAAAGCCTCTTACTCAAAAGCTGTGGAGAATAAAGTGGTTTTTACTGGGATAATCTTATTCCTTTTAGTTTGGAGTTGAAGCTTGAGACTGATCTTCTTTTACTTCCCCTTGTAGGAAGGGGAAAGGCTTAGAAACTAGGAACAGTCTGCAGGACTCATGGGAAATGATAAAAACAGTCTTATGTTTTCTGACCAATACTTTTGCCATCCTGGTCCAACAATGTTGCCCTGATTTTTGCAGTTCTGGATGTTGTCATTCTTTTGTAGCTAGTTGCTCGCACTTTTCTATGTAAACATGGCCATGTTATTGTAACTGTATCTTATCATTTACATTCCTTTCTCCTGGACACAGAACTTTGGTGGACATTTCCTTTGACCACTGTGATTGAGGGAGGAAGAACTTGTTTCCTCCAATGAATAGTGATTTCTAAATGTATATAAAATAAAAGAAGGCGGGCCTTGCCCCCCTTCCTGCTCTCTCTCCCTTACTGGTAACAGGTGTCTCCGTCTCTTCTTTTGTGTTGTTACTGCAACACAACACTTGCAAGGATATTGAGGTGCATGACATTAAGGGGGGAAAAAGTTGTCCTGTTGTTGCCAGTTTTACTTTCATACTTCCTGTTTTGTTGATCTAGAACTTATTCTGTAAATCCTATATAACTTTGTCACTGAAGGGTTAAAGCATTCTGTCACCACTCTGTCACCACTGCAAAGTCTGATTTTTTCTGGAGTAAAATCATTTGATGGTGACCCCTTTCTAAAGATGTTGTCTTGTTATATTTATGAAACTCTGTAGAATCCCCTGCTTATAATAAATGATGTATTGTTAATCATATAAAATTTCATACAAATACAGTCTTTACTGAATGATATTTGGAGGTCTGGGAAGGAGACACAAGTGAGCTACATTCTTCAGATGTTGTCTAGCAGGGCACATCTTGACTGGGGAGTAGTTTTTAAAAACCTCTTACACAAACAGAAAATCTTCATTGAATTCAGATGCCTTTTATTAAAACTTGAAGTTACCAACAAAATAGCAAGGAAATAAGAGAGCTCTCCATGCAAGAAAAATAGCCATGACATCCTGCCACTGAGGATTTGCAGGGCTTTGGAAGTATGCTTAATTCAAACAGGAGTATGTAAATACTCTTAATTCAACCCAAGAGCAAGTTAACACTGGAAGGATTTGTTCTGCTCTCTCTTTGCCTGGCCATGAGGTCCCACTGCTCCTTTTGCGCTGCTTCCATGCAGGGGTTGGATAAGTGTGAGATGAAATCATTATTCCATGGAATTACTCACATTACAGAGTTGTACCCTAGAATTCCATCATTAAATCCCCCACAAGTGGTCCTCTAAAAGGCCTTCTTTTAACCATGCCAGAGTAGTGAAAGCAGAGGCATTTACACATTTCCCCCAAAGACCCAGTCCTTCCGTCAGCCCTCTGAGCAATTTGCTGACTAAATCTTCTGTGTATTTGAATAATTTATCATATGAATAAATTCATTTATACCGAGTGAAGAGGTTGACTACTGGGATGCAGTAATGCCAACACAACAAAATTGAAGCTGGGGACATGGAGGAAATGAACCTGTAACAATAGCAAGTGGTATTGTCTGCTCAGGCAGCAAAAGACAGCTGTGACCACATCTGAAATATGAGTGTGGGGTGCAGCATCTAAAAAAGGTTTTAGAATAAGCAGAGCTGAGATAAAAAGAAGCTTCTGGTTTTGAGCTGCAAAATATGGTTACTGTAAAATGACTGAAAACTAAATTGCAAGTTTTAGGTCTCCTTCCAAGTATTTCCACTCAGGAAGTATGTAACATTCCTGTGCATTTTACTTTCCACTGGCATTTAAGAAATAGAAGTGTCAGCTCCTGCCAAATGATCTGTCACACCAAGCCCTTGACCTGGGCAACTGATGAAGGCAGGTTACAGATGCATGGAGTGCAAAGACTGAAAATATTAAAAGCCAGACCTCAAGTAGTGTAAGCTGGCTGTAGTCCAGCTACACCAGCTGCTGACCAGCTCCATAAATGTCTTACAGCAGTAACAGTGGGAAGAATGATGGTTTGCATTCACTAAACACCAATGAGGGCTACCTAACCAGGCATGCTTTGCTTGCATTCGTGACCAGGAGATTGATTACGTTGAGGATGTTTAAAATCCGTCTTTCTTTAGCTGTTCTTCAAAGAAATCATTACATGCCACTGTTAAAGCAGCAACCAGAATGATGAATTCATTAAAATCCACTTCGTTGTCTCTGTTGGAGTCCAGGTCTTTCATAATTTTATCAACCAGGAGGGAGTCCTTTTGGCCCTAGAGAGAAAGAAAAGTGACTTAGCTGGGCAGATTGTGAATGTGCAGTTCTGACACACCCAGCACCACCGCTATGTTATGAGACAGTGCTACTAAATTAAAGGCTGCACCAATTATGCACCTGAGAAGTAATATAGCACTAGTCACTACAACACCAGAAGCTGAAGACAGTGCAGCTCTTAGAAGGAATATAGGTATGCAATAGGCACTGAAATGAATCAAACAGATTTTGGGAGATGCACGGATCCTTTTTGACAAGATGGGTCTGTAATGTGCATTTCTCTGTATCTTCCCTTAACAAAGAGTACTTAGATTTCCAACAGGCTGTTCATAAATGTTTGTATAGTACATCTATTCATCACATTCAGAAGATCTCTACTTGGCAAACAACACAACCTATTCAGTGGGAGCAAGCACATTGAACCTCACAATAATAAATCAGTAGCCAACATTAAAAGAAAATCCAACACAAGGAAATGGATACAACAGAAAGAAAATCCTGCTAGGACAGGGTCCACAACAATTTTTACAATTAAGAGGATAATACATGAAAACATTATTATTAATCATTATGGTTCCATAAAAGCATCCATGCTGTGTAATATAATAACAAACATGCAAAGAAGTATTCAGATCAGCAGCTTATCACAGAAAGGATTTTCTTGGCACCTCTCTGAAGGGCACAGAAGCAGCT
>VZRZ01004631.1:228599-246082 GCA_013398175.1 Climacteris rufus | reverse complement strand
GAGGAGAGGAGAGGAGAGGAGAGGAGAGGAGAGGAGAGGAGAAGCAATGCAAGAAGAAACAATAGCATGAACCATCTCCAGCCAATAAACTGTCAGCTTCTTTATCAAACTCAGTCTGAGAAGCCGAGGAGTCAGCTTCAGGAATAGTTTTGTATCATCATCATTTACCAGATAAATATCTATCATTGTTTGAGAAAATGCACTGCAAAATAGCCAAATGAGATACAGAAAAATAAGAAATTAAAAATACATATGTAACCCATACTATATAAGAAAAGCAAAACTCCATAAAAAAAACCAAAACCCAAACAAACAAACAAACAGGCAAAAAAAAATATTTCTGGCCGATTCCAGAAAGTATTTAACTAACTTAAACTGTTAAGAAAGTTCTGTGCTGATCTCTGTTGCCATTTAGTACTATATTTTGAGGGTGGTGTCAGAAATATTTTGTGTATCAAAATATTTTTATTCAGCTTTCAGCAGTAGAGAAAACATTATGTCAAAGAAAGTCACAGGAAGTTTATATATTATTGCCTCTAATCAATCTAATCTCTTTGCATAGACTTCAGATTCCCACTGAAATTTCAAGTGTCTGCTTTCAGCATTGTTTGTCAGAATCTTTGTTCTTCGGTAATGTGTCATTAAGTCACATTACAGACTCATCATTTCCACCTTTCTCTGGTGAACATCTATCAGTATCCACATTTCACTTTTCCTCCAATGCTTCTACTTGCCTTTCAACTTTCATTATCCTCATTAGAAACACATCCATATTTTTGCTTTCATCTTTTCCTTTAAGGAACTGGAGGATGATAAAATAGTTTTCAAAGGGAGCTGGGTCAGAAGCATAAGACATTTCTGATGAGATTTTTCTACTGTGCAAAACACAGCAGAAAAGAAAACAAGAGGAGACAAACTCTAGACCTATGTAAAATTAATACATTTTTCCTTTCATAAAGAGTTGTCTAAGAAAAGACAACTTTTTATGGACCCTAGTGAAGAGCTTGGAAAATATTTTGAAAATATATATTTTCAAAGTCCATGGTTCCAGTGACAATTATATTGATTTAAAAACTTCTGGGACAGAGACTGTACATTCCTATATAACTTATGTATCCTGTTGGGTAGTACTTATTTTCACAAAGGGGTCTTGAAAAGATCTTACTAATATTGAGCAACTTCTACTTCCTAACAATAAGGTAAATAATTTTGTTCCTTCCTCAAAATGTGTTTGTAAAACATGTCAATTTTTCTCTCACTACAATGAAAATGAAAGAGAAAAAAAAAATCCTGTGAACACTGAGTACATGAAGAAAAAATTGTCTTTTTTCATGAGATCTGTATAAACATGTTTTGTCAACTGTTTCACCAATTACAGCAGAGCTGTAAATCTACCAGGATGTGCTAGCTTCAAGAATCTCTTGATTTTGATCCCAGCATCCAAAAGTGAAGCTAGAGATAATTCTTTCTTTCAATCACTTCTTGTAGCAAATAACATATTTACTACTTAAAAAGATAAAGAAATTATCTGCTTTTATTCACAGAAATTTTAAAAATCATTCTTTGTATACATTAAAAATAATATGTTGGAACTTTTTAAAAATGGAAAATCAATTAATCAAATCAAGAACCAATAGAAAAAAATTCCAAAGATAGATCCACATATAGAGCTGAGGTATCTAAAAGTTTGTAAATGGGGTCCCCAAAATCAAACATGCTAACTACAAGATTTGTCCTAGAGCAATTATCTGTAGTGCTAGACTAAAGCTTGAGAAGCAGGTTTATGGAGTTCAAATGTGGATTTTTGGATTTATAAACATTCCATATTAAATATACCTTTTTTTTTTCTGTATCTGCCCCCCAAAAAGAAAATAG
Source organism: Climacteris rufus (assembly GCA_013398175.1). Taxonomy (NCBI): domain Eukaryota; kingdom Metazoa; phylum Chordata; class Aves; order Passeriformes; family Climacteridae; genus Climacteris; species Climacteris rufus. Next base: position 244,207 of record VZRZ01004631.1, on the reverse strand, counting down.
TTCATCACTTCATTAGCTGGAGTGCAGGTTCTTCTTGATTTTGAAATGCCAATGAGTACCTTAAGATATAAGCTCTTATTCGAAATACCATTAATACCACTATTATATGAAAACAACTTTAGACAATCTCCAGTTCAGAGAGAATGCATTCAGTATTCAATATACTAGGAAAAAAATCTATATAGGATGTAATAAGTAACACATATAGATTACAGGTTTTACATGCATAGGTAGTTGTCTCAAAGACAATGAATGATTCCTCAGGTCTCTGAAAGACAGTGGTATTGGAATTTTAATTATAGTATGGATATTTTTTATATATCCCCTAATTGTCCACCTACCCCAGGATTAGATTCTTGATTATCTACACAAAAATGTCTATACATTTGTGTCTTCAGTCATTTTTATGATGTCTATTGTCAAATATAGCCCAGCTATTAGAAAACACACAGGAAAAAAATTATATCACCAGAAAAGATTTTCAAGAAGTTAGATAGAAGGGAGAAAAAGTAATAACAACTATATATAAATGGGCTGCATAAGACTGAAAGAACAGTCGTCCTGAGGTCATAGCAATGGTTCATTTAATCTCTCCTGCCTCTGACTGTGACCGGGAAAGATGCCTATGGGAAAACTTTAAGAAAATGTGGCAAGAATAAGGTGATACTTCTGTCCCATAAATTGTCAAAAATGTCCATAGCCTGATGTTTAGGAGGTTCCTAAGCAAAAGGTTGCATCTACATTGTGGATCTAATTACTCCTGCAGACTTTTCCCCAGTAATTTTGAACTAACTCATGTTCTGGAAAGCCAAACATCCTAGAAAAATGCAACCTATGGTTTAATTTTAAGTTGTATAAAGACCTTTTACTTAATAACAGTGTTTGTGAACTCATGTATCTGCATCATTCCTCAATTCAGTCAACCATTTTGTAGTCTGAATGCTTAGGACCATCTTTTGCTGCCATTTTGGACATTTTTTCTAGGAAGAAGGAATCAGGACTGTAAAAGCATTTAAAAGAGAGGTGTACTGTAGAATGAATCAGTGTCATAATTATATTTTCCATTTCACTGCTTACCCTTCTTTTGCAATTTCCAATTTTATTTTCATTCTGCATTTGGCAATCAGATACATAAAATCATCTGCTAAAAAAGCCTCTTTTCTGGGCATTTATACCTGATTTAGTACCTATTGTTGTTTGTAAACGCACAGTTGGCTTTTTCCTTCTCAACCATTCCTGAGCAGAAACTCCATATTGTGAAATCTTACTGCAGATTCAGTCGATTTCAGTTTTGCTCAAGCTGAAGAGCTATATAACAGCACTAAATTTTTGGATCTTGCTATTCACCCCCTATCTTGAATTATAAAAGAGCAATTATGTATTTAAGCCACTTCAAAAATCATGATTTCTGGGATATCTATATTACCTTCCCTATTTTAGCAAGTAACCATTTAAGTCTACTTTTTAATTTCCACCCTCTTACCTATTGTTGGCCATGACATTGCATCTTACTCATCGATAATTTTATTTCTTTACAAGCCAATCATGAAGGATCTTGTTGATAGCTTCTTGAAAATACATCAAGGGGGTTTCAAGCAGATAACATGTACATGTTTGTTAACATTTAAAAAGAAATAATACATCTACTCCACTTGTGAATCACAGGCTTCCTTATACAAATGTCATATGTTTAGTCATAGTCTAATCCATTAGAGTAAGTATATGATGTGTCAATGAACGATATTATTTAACATACTTCCTTTAACTTTTGCCTGAAATAGCAGTCAGACATAAAAATCTTTAATTTCCCAGATGCTTTTGGTGTCCTCTAGAAAATAGTCATTGCATTAATTCTTTCATCTGATACTAAAGCAAATTTAAGCAATAAGTTATCCATTACAAACAAGATCAGAAATCTTAAATTATATTTTCTTCAAAACTCCTAGGCAAAAGTAATTTCATCCTGACAATATGTAGCTTTTGATTTGTTATGAAACACTTTTAGGACTGTTCCTTAGACTTGACACCCACAAAAAAAAAAACTTATTTAATTTACATCACTGTTCCTACCAATGCAGACAATTTTATCTTTTACACAATGGCCTTATCATCTGCTGACATTATTCCTTTTACACATCAATCTTATGTTAGCTATACATATTTTGTTGGCAGGGTCTCTGCTTCTGATACATTAAAAAAAAATAAATATATTTTTTTTTTTTATGCTATGAGCAAATTGCTCCACAAGATCTTTTTTGGCCTGTCTTATTGTGTACTTAAGTTTATATTGCCAAGGACTAGACTGCCTTCTTTCATCTTTTGGATACAGTGTCTGCTTTTCAATTTTAATAACTTGTCCAGACTTCTTCTTGAAACAAAACCACTGGCAGCCAGGAATGCAAGAGTCATAGGACCAGGAACCTAAGAGACAAAAAGGGCTTGAAATTAGCTCAGCAGAAAGGGTGGAAACTGAGCCTCTAAACTCTTCTTCGAGAAGTGTTCTGCTTTTCTCTTTGATGATCTGATGTAAAATGTATACATTCTGACAGAAGCAGGATCTAGGACCACAATCTGTCCTCATCCAGGGGAAGGCAAGGCTGTTTTCTAGCCTTCTATTTTCTACATGGCCTAGTAGTTTAGCAAGGTATCCGTCACCTCTGTATTTCACAGATGTCTGGAATCATTATAATTGATTTCAGGCACAGAGACTTAACTGAGAGAGAGAATGAGACTTCACTCAAAACACATTTCTGAGTGTACTGGTCTTGTCTAGGATAATATTCTTCATACTAGTTTGTATCCTGCTGTGCTTTGGATTTGTGACTAAAACAGTGTTGATAACACAGGAATGTTTTGGCTATTGTTGATCAGTGCTTACACAGAGTCAAGACCTTTGCTGTTTCTCGCTCTATCCCACCATCGAGGAGACTGGGAGTGCAGAAGGGATTGGGAGGGGACACAGCTGGGACAGCTGATCCCAGCTGTCCAAATGGATATTTCTTACCATAGGACATCATGCTCATCAATATAAGCTGGGGGAAGAATGAGAAAAAGAGGGTGTTCAGAGTGATGGAGTTTGTCTTCCCAAGTCACCATTAGGCATGAAGGAGTCCTGCTTTTCTGGAGATGGCTGAACACCTGCCTGCCATGGGAAGCAGTGGATTAATTCCTTGTTTTGCCTTGTTTCTGTGGTCAGCTTTTGCTTTGCCTATTAAACTGTCTTTACCTCAACCCACAAGTTTTAATATTGTTGTCTTTCCAAATCTCTCACCATCCTAGCATGGAGAGTGAGAGTGGAGGCTGTGCAGCACGAAAGCTTAACATGCAACAAAGGTTCTGTAAACACAGGGCAGGCACCAGTTTTAATCTAAATACAAAAATTAGAGAGAAAGAGAAACTTAACTTATTCTTCATTGAAGGTTTTTAGGAGATATTTCAGAAACAAGGTATATAGTGATGATGAAAATAAATGCTTATAATCACCAAATTTCCTAGACACAGTGGCTGTGGTAATGCCAATTAAAAATGTCTGGCGCTTGGGCACTGGCACAGACAATCTGCACAGTAAAGTATTTTTCTTAAGTTTTTACCAACTTTCACATTCAGCCATTTTTACTAATTTTGGTCTGTTTTTTTGTTTTATTATTATTATATATGCCCCCTTTACTCTTTTACAGATAATTGTTGCTACTTAGTCCTGTACTTATAATTTTTACATTATGCAGTTGGCATACTTTCTGCTTTTTTTAAATATCTGATCTTTCATTTTTCTTTTTGTGTGCTAAGTATAATAGCACAATAGAATGCTTTGAATATTAGACCACCTTCACATAAAAGATCATCACTTATTTATTACTAGTGAAGGAGCAACCAAGGCAAAGAACTCCATGTATCTGCAATGAGAGGAAAGACTCATACGAACGTTGTGTAAGCATAAGTGTATTAGTGAACCTCTACTGTGGGAACTGACAGCTGAAGCTGGACATAATCAATGTGTACCCGTGAGAATCCTAGCATAACAGAAGCAAGAATCCAAAATAGCAGAAGCAAAGGATGTGCACCTGCAAGCAGGAGGCTGTTTTGCTCTAGAGTGTGTATCAGTTGTAATGTAATGTGTGATGTAGTAATTTAGGAGCCAATGAACACATAGCATGTAAACCAAGAGATTGTATAAAAGACACTTCGTAGAATTAAACTTGCTTTCTGATGCATACAGTTGTAGTGTTATTATTTGTGTCGTTATCTGTCCAGACAGACAAAGACTTAGTCGGAAACAATCATGCAAGAGAAAAAGATTGAAAACTCCAGTAAAGGTTTTAGCAACTACTAAAATTATCAAAATCTTTGTTTTCACCTTGGACATAACTAAAGGGAACCCAGTTTCCAAGTTCTTGTCCTTAAATATCAATGCTGTTAAGAGCTGAGAGTTATCAGACCCATAAAAATGGACATCACTTTAGTCCTATTTTGTGCAGGTGACTAACAGATTATTAGAATATTTCTTCACTTCCCACTGACTAGAGGGGCTTGGCAAAACAGTCTGTATATGAGCTGAGAAAAACACAGACTGAATGGTTTTAGCAATATGAGTATTTTTGCATATATGAGCATTCTGTTCTATAATTGTCTTGGTCTGCTTTACACTTTTGAGAGATTGCAGAGTTTTTATTTATCTCATAGCATTTTGTGGCTCTAAACATGATTTCAAAGTAAAAGTGATTCATATTGCGTAAGTTTTCTCTTTTGGGATTTGTGAATACACTAGACACTGGATTCATTTAAGGTGCCTGTCAACCCAGAAGAAGAGGGGGACATCTCTAGAACTAAAGGCTGTAGTTGTTTTTCCATGGCAAGCAGTGTCAGTCCAGTGAAATGGCCTCAGTTCACCTTCCATTCATAGCTCTAATTTTTGGCTGTGCATCCTCTTGATGCATATCATTGTTCTACACAATTTAAAAACAGAGCAACACACTGTGCAAGTCTTTCTTGGCTTTTAAATCTGCCATTCTCCAGAAAGCTAAATGCTAGGATTAATTTATAGTCAATCCTGCAGCAAAGGTTCTTGTTCCTGTATTGGTGTTTCAGTTTGAATTAAGAGTAATTTAGAAAAAAATCTCCCCATTTTTCTCACTAATCACACTTTGTATCACAGCATGGAGCAGTCCCAGCACATACAAACCAGGTTTATTTTACACTGAAACTAAAGTGAGGCTTTCAGTGGACTACTGGCAAAAATAGCCTTCAAATATTTATGCATCAGGCTAGTCTGAGTTAAAAACCTTGTTAACTGTGTATTGAATAGGCACCAGGTCTTCAGACTGTTTTGCTCTCCTTATCCTTGCCTTGTGGTCCAGAATTTTAAGTCATGTAGATGGAAGGAACTAAGGAATTGGTACTAACATGCCCCTAAGTAGCAAACATCTTTCTGACAAAACAAGTCAAAGAGCTTAACAATGATAGACTCAGAAACATTGAAAAGATTAAGCAAATTTTATTATATAATACTTCTTTTTAAAATGTATATATAAAATAAAGTTCTTGTGGTATAATTCAACTGATAAGTCTATACAGACACAGCATGATTAGATCAACATTTTTGTCTGTGCCTCTTATGGCTCAGTGCTGTATAATTCTGCATCCCTCTGAGCATCCAAATAGAAAAAGAAAATGATAAAATCCCTAAATTCAAAATAACATGATTGTACATTGTCCTGATATATGTACTATTATGCCAAAGAAAACAGTTTGTTTTCAATTACATTTTAAAATGTATATAAAAACAATTGACAGTAATATATAACATGTTCCAAGACTTCAAACATCAACCAAAAATACATCTCAGTATTTACATTCTATAGAAAGCATGCAACTAAACTGATCTTATTTTTATTATAGTTTTCAGTTATCTTTTACTATTTATAATTCTTTGACTTTTTAATAAGCAGAATTTTATTGCTGCTTGCCATCAAAGTATCTGAGATTTTCTAAGCTTTCCTTGTCAGAATCATGCCAGTTATGTAGCCAATAAAGTACATTTATCTAAGCTGAGAATAACAGACTAGACCTTTTGGTATTTTAAAAGGAATTATTATTTTACAATACAAACTATTTGCTGAAAACTTTTTCAGAACATTAATGGTTTTTATATTTATCTTTCAAACCATGCAGTTTTCTAAACTGTTCTGTTCTTCTGCAGTTACTAAACACTCTGTCCAAAATCTGTGTATTAGCCTGGTACAACACATGCACAATTATTCAGAACTCAGAAACATCCAGGCTTCCCAAATATCCTTTTACGACATAAAATAGTACTTCCTGAAAATATTTCATCCAGTCTACCAAACAATGTAACTTACTTCTATAAGGTGTCCTTCTTGGGACAACACAAATAAAACTAAATGTGGTAAATATTTAAAAGGATAAATAAAACACAGTGTTAAATCTGCCTTACAACTGGATAGTGATTTTCACAGAATCATAAAATTATAGAAACCCAGAATTATGTTGCCCTGAGTTTTGCAGCTCTTTGATGTTTTCATTTTTCTTTAACAGTTTCTCACCCACTTTCTGTAAACATAGCCGTGTTTTTCTAACTGTGTTCTGTTGTTTGCATTCCTTTCTCCTGTGCAGAGATATTTGATGGATATTTCCTTTGACCAGTGTGATTGAGGAACAGCAAGTTCTCCCTCCAATCCACAGTGGTTTCTAAGAGGATATATAAAATAAAGTCTGGGGAGTGCTCCCCAGAGTTTTGCTCTGCTCTCTCCAACACGTGTCTGCGTCTTTCTTTCGTGTCCAAGTGCGACAGAATTATACAACAGCTTGAGTTGGGAGGGGCCCTAAAGATCCTCTAGTGGCAACCTCCCTTCCAGGGGCAGGAGCACCTTTCACTAGGCCATCCAATCCGTGAACACCTCCAGGCACTGGACATCCACAGCTTTTCTGGGCAACTTGTTCCAACATTTCACCACCCTTACAGTAAAGAATTTCTTCCTGATACCTAATCTAATCTATCCTTTTCCTATTTGAAGCCATTCTCCTTGTCCTTTCATTATATGCTCATGTAAGTAATCTCTCTCCCACTTTCTCGTAGACTCCCTTCAGATACTCTAAGGCGACAATTAGATCACCCTGAAGCCTTCTCTTTTCCAGGTTGAACCATCCCAATTCCCTCAGCCTTTCCTCACAGGACACCTGTTCTATCTCTCTAGTTATCTTGCTTCCCCTCCTCTGGACTCACTCTGACAGGAGTTCCTCGTGTTCTGCAGACTCCAGAGCTGAATGCAGCACTCCAGGTAGGGTTTTACCAGAGTGCAGTAGAGTGGCACAATCCCCTCCCTTGCCCTGCTGGCCACACTGCTTTGGATGCAGTCCAATACATGTTTGGACTTCTGGGCTGTGAGTGCACATTGCTTGGTCATGTCCACCACCCATTCAGCAGCACCCCTGAATCCTTCTTGGCAGGGCTGCTCTTGATCTGTTCATCGCCCAACCTGTGTTGATACAGGAGACTGCCCCACCCAAGTGCAATCTTGCCAAACTTTATGAGATTCCAATGCATTCACGATTTTAATTTGTCCAGGTCCCTCTGGATGGCATCCTGTCCTTCAGATGTGTCAACAGCACTACTCATCTTGGTGTCATCTACAAATTTGCTGAGGTTGCACTCAATCTCTTCTTCTATGTCAATGCTGAAGATATTAAATAACACTCGTCCCATTATAGACCCCTGAGGTACACCACTTGTCACTGATGTCCACTGGGACTCTAAGCCATTGACCCTTTGGATGGGACTCAATAAGCTACATCCCAGAGCCCTGAGGGAATTGGCTGATGTAGTTGTCAAGTCACTTCCCATGATATTTGAAAAGTCTTGGCAGACGTGGTGACTCATAAAAGGGAAACATTGCAACATCTTTAAAAGAGGTAGAAAAGAGGACCCTCTTAACACAGAGCTCTCAAGGTAGCTACAGCATCCTTTATGCAAGCGAAATCCCTGCCGGGATGGGTTGCAATGGTTTTACAACTCTCCCAAAGCACAGAGGTCTTGCTACCCCAAATGACCTATTTCTGCTGACTCCTCTGGAAATGAGAGTTACCCCAGGTGTGGTGTTATGGCATCAGAGAGAATGAAAGGTGATAGAGGGTTCTTCTCTGGGTTAATTGCCTTTTTATTGCAAATCCAGTGCCGCATTGTGAGGGAGGGAATCCAGAGACATCCAGGTGGCTGGATTAACCCAGGAGAAAAACAGCGAGGAAGCTCTTCAGGAGTCTTTTAGAGGGAGGTGGGACCAGGGAACACCTAATGGAAAACTGCATAGTTCAAAGTGACCAGTGGAGGGGAGAGCTTCCCAGGGCATAGCCATATATGGGACCTAAGGTATGGATACAGGTAACACAAGGGAAATATGGGGTTTCGCTACAGCTTAGGCAGGGAGTTCAGATATTGGAGGGAGCAGGTTCAGAGGGCATTGCCCTGGGTCTTTTCCCACCAATTCTGAAGCTCAAAAGCAGCAGCTTCTGCCAAGTATGCTGCTACACCCTGGGAACAGCCAACCTGTCAGTTTCACCTCTGTGTCTGGAAAAGTCACGGGACAGATCCTCCTAGAAACTTTGCTAAAGCACATGGAAAAAAGGAGGCAATTCAGGACAGCCAGCACAGATTCAGCAAGGGCAAGTCCTGCCTGACCAACTCAGTGACCTTCTACAATGGAGTGACTACATCAGTGGACAAAGGAAGGGCTACAGATGTCATTTATCTGGGTTTCTGTAAAGCATTTGACAGGATCCCTCATAATATCTTTCTCTCTAATTTGGAGAGATGGATTCGATGAGTGGACTGCTACATCTGGATAACATTCATGTCAAACAGGAAAGGGACATGGAAGCAATTTATCAGATTACAATTTAAAATTTCTAATCTCTTGCTTTAGACCTGATCAGAAAAAAACAGCCCAAATTTAACCCTGATTTTTTTAATGGCTAGAACAGTAAAAACATAGTTAATGCTGTACAATAAAGACTTCTAATAGAAGTTCAATATCTCCAAGGTCATATTCATTATCTGAGGAAGTTAAAAGAACTGCCACTTACTGATATGAGCATGGATTATATCTGAGATATTTGTGTTAAAGAACCAATCAATAGCAACTCAGTTTTATCTTTCCTAAGTTCATGAAATTTTGTTGACATGCATGCTTGAATAGCACAAAAAATTACACAAGTAACCAAGCAGACTCCCAGGACTGGAAAGACTGGAACAAATGTTCCAGTGAGCTATCAGCACACATATGATGCACCAGGCCTTGACAATGAATGGAAGTGGAACAAGCAAATAAAAAGCACAAGAGAGTCCTGAAGAGATGTTGAGAGTCGGGGGGGAAGAACAGGAACCCCGCAATTTAAAAAAAAAATAGAGGTTAGTTGAAACTGTAATTCCTTAAACTAACAAGGTGAATTTTCCAGAAAGAAAATCTAAACCAGGCCAAGCTAACAAAATAAAAATAAAACATTGTGGTTCATAGCATGACAAACAAAAAGAAAATAATTTTTTGTCAAAAAAATTCTTACCTCAAAAGAAAATATACATCTTATTGCCAATTCAGAACAATACCAGGTTGATGAACACCTTGAACAGCATAACTAAAAAAGTTAAATAATTCAAATATTCCGGTTGTTCTGCACAGATCTTCTTTACCTTTATCTATCTTTGTTCATTTAAAGGCTTAAAGAATGAAGAAACTCGTTCCTCTGTATTTGTATTAAAAACTTTAATCCTGAGATTCTGTGGCCTTCACTATGGAGATGAGACTAGTCAATAATGGTTTCCGACCATTGCCTTTGAATGTCATGAAATAAAACTAAGATAGACATACTAGGTAAAAAAATAGAATCAACTCATAAGCAAAACACTTATTTCCTTTGCTAGAATATTCTAACTCCTGCAACCTATAGTTCTGTAAGCATTTAGCTTCCAGCATATCATATTTTACAGTCCAGTCTTAGAACTAATAAGCAAGGTTATTATGAAATTCTAACTGAATTTAGGTGTTGTTCAGACCTTTCAAAAAAACATTTCCTTTCAGGAATGGGGGAAGAATAGCAGCAGTTAGCAGATCTTCTCAGGACTGGTGTTTATAAAGCTTACATCTAAGGTTACTGTAAACATAACTCAACTGTGTCATACTTTGCTTTAGCCTAACCAGGTATGATGCTGACTGCATCACCTTGTGTAGGACTACCAATAGACATTGCCTCACCTTAATTACTTTACATTATTAACTTCTTAGATCCATATAAATCTTACATTGCATTTTCTGGTGATACACTTCATCCTTCCTGCAATGACACTCTACATGGAAACCATGAAATCACTGCAGAGAAATGGTCAAAGATTTGGCTGCATCCAAAGAAAAGCTATGAAGCTAGTGAAGGATTTTGAGCACATTTTATGGGGAATGGCTGATGAAGCTGAGGTGGTTTAGTTTAGAAAGAAAGTTTAGTTTTACTAGAAAGAGGCTGAAAGAAGACCTCATTGTTCTCTACAACTACCTAAAAGGAGGAGGTGGTCCCTTCTCCAAAGCGACGAGTGATAGGACAAGAGAAAATGCCCTGAAGTTGTGCCAAGGGTGTTCTAGATTGGATTGTTTTATAGAAAAAAATGTCTCCCCTGAAAAGTTTATCAAACAGTGAAATAGGCTGCCCAGGGAAGAGTTGAGTCACTGTCTGTAAGGAGTTAAAGTGTAGGTTATGCAGTCCTAAGGCATATACACACACAAAAGTAGTAAATGCTATGAGACTTATAATTAAAATATCAACATATTAAAGCAGCATGAATATTAGTTTCCTGGGTACTGACTCTAAAATGGAACAGAATTTTATATGACTGATGCAGCAATATCAAAGCTGAATAATTCTCGGATAGTGCTGACTGTCAAATATTAAAAAATAAAATTTTGTAAGAAGAGGGTTATCTTCTCCTATTTGCATTCTGATTAGAAATCTAATGTCTTCATTAGTCACAGATATCCTGTTCTCTAACATTAAGAAATTCCAACATTAAAAATACATATTTTGGAGTTAATCCAGAAGTATAATACAGTGAAAAATTCATACAGTACAGAGAAAAATTAATATAATACAGTGAAAAATATGCATCTTGTATACACAAACATTGCTGGAACATGGTTGGTTTTTTGTTTGGTTATTTTTTTAGAAACAAACACTACAGAAACAGGCAAAAGAAGATCCACAGCTCTTTATTCTGACTTTTTCCACTGATTTCCTTTCAGTCGAATATTCATGTGTATATGCTCTGAAGAGTTTAAAACAATTCACCTCAATTAGCAAGTTTTTATCATGCTATTTGATGATTCCCAAATTAAAAATTTAAACAAGCTAACAGAGAAAATCTTTTCATGGTAAACAAGCACCATTGCTGCTGGCAAGCTGAGGCACTCGAAGCATCCCCCTTGAAGCTGTGTATGCCTTGAAGGTGTCCATCTGGTTGCTCAATCTCTTCTTAAGGAAAGAATTCATGTCTTCTCCCAAGGGGAGCCCTGTTCAGTTGTTACCAGCTTTAGAATAATTTCCACATTAAGTAAGAGGGTAACCTGGTCAGGATCCCTTGCAAGGCAATAACTGTTCAGTTAAAATTAAGGAAGATGTTTAGTTAATATCTTGGTAAATTGGGGATTGAATGACTGAGGTGTTTGGGAACAGGAAACTAAATGTTTCATTGCAAGACCAGAAAATTCAAATAGTTGTGTTAAAAGACTCATTAGCCTCTAAAAAGCTCTCCGTGGCATTAATACATAATATTTTCAGAGTATCCAAGTTTGTAACGTGATACAGAATGGAACAATTATCAGTTCAGAAATTTGTCACATGATGATAGATTTAAGCAATCATCACACCATGCTACTATCAGTCAGATGCCCAGTGGATGTCAAATGCAAATGGCATATCAGAGTAGGGGGGAAAAAAGAAATAAAAAAAGAAAAATAATCTTAAAAAGGAAAATATAATTTAATTCCAAGAAGAAGAATAGATAAAGGACTATTAGATTTATTTTAAGTTCTTTCTTCCAGTTGCAGTTCTCAAACCAGTCCCAGCAGGAGTGATGTTCTCCAGACAAGCTCATTTCTTGCCACTTTGGCACATTTACCACAAAAGACAAGAATGGAAAAATATTAATATAGAACTACTACCAAGATAAAATGTCCCTTTGTACCAGCATGTAGGAAAGGCAACATGAATGAAGCTTGTTGGATATTGCTCATTCTCTACCTGTGGTACTTCTATAATTTAAAAAGTGAAGTTCCATCTGCAGAGCTGTCCATCTGGTGTAGCATAGAAGCATTAAATTCAAAATGAAACATTAAAACACAAGAGGAAGGCAAGCACTAATCCTCAAGGCAAAACAAGAGCAATGCAGTCCTTATGGATATGTAGGGTACAACACTTGTTTGCCCTCAAAATGAGCCAGAAAAAACCTTTATTCCAAAGGCTAATGCATAACTTGTGGGAGAAGAGAGACAAGACATGGAAAAATGTCTAGCTGCTGTTAAACACAGGCACTGAACCCTCTGTATTTCTGTTTCACAGGGATTAAATTCAGAAGTAGCAAACAGATGTCCTTAAGATCTGTCTTTAAATTTTCTTCTCTGTCTTAGACCTGAAATAGAAATAGTACTTATTTATCCTTTTTAAAGGTGTGAAATGGTAGAATGACTCAGTTAATTTCTGCAACATTCTAGATAAATACACACACAGTGCTTTACTGATTTATAATTAAATAACAAAATATTTTTTTTAACGTATAATAACTTCATAGGTAAGGTAAGATTTATTACTGTACCTGCAGTTAACAGTACAAAATAGAAGTCATCTGTCCAAGTCCCTGAGCTGAAATTATGGAGCCTACAGCACCCTGATGTTTCTCTTCATAATGCATTTACTGCAAATTTGTATTACTTTCTAAAATCCTTAACAGGAGACTATATTATAACAAAATCAAAACAAAACAAAGAAAACCCTTGCTAAAATCTGAAACAGAAAAAAAAAACCCTAAAAAAAAGTCATTTTTCTTAATTATTGTTGCCTGTGGATTACGTAGCCAAACACAGACAACGGTTATTTTGAAAGGCCAAAAAATACTATACGATAGTAATTTGTAATAAACAAATAACATCCCAATTTGATGCAATGGGACATAATTTTGGGAAAAAACATACAGATATTTTAGAAAGAAAGGAAGCTTAATACAGATGGCACTTAGAAACCACTGAAATTCAAAGAGAAATTGCTTATTCCCCAAATCTTGATAACCATATGTGGTAGTTTGAGGGGGTCTGGCTTTTTGGGTGTGGTAGGGGCCAAAAGATGGCTCCTGTAAAGAGCTGCCAGAAGCTTCCACAGCTGTCCAGTCAGGGCCTATCTCTGATGTCCCCTGAAGATGGACATGCTGTAAGCCACAGCTAGGCCAATTAGGAAGGAAGGTAACACCTCTGTGACAACATATTTAAGAAGCAAACTCGGGAGTAGGCATGCACGCCCCATGTATCTGTAGTTATGTAGTTGTTAGGCAGAGGAAAGGAGTACAACATATAAAAGAAACAACAGATCTGGACACCAGCAAAGCCAGCCAAGAAGAAGAAGGAGGGAGGAAGAGGAGATCCTTTAATTATTAGAGCTGAAACATCTCCGCGGCCTATGGTAAGAGACTGTACCAAATGCAGTGTTTCCCTGCACCCTGAGGGTCCATAAAGGAACTGAGATCCACCTCACTACAGGGCAGAAGGGAGTGATCTCCTACAGGAGAGACTGTGGTCTGGTGGGAATTGACATGATTAACGAGACCTTTGCTCCTGGTAACCGAAGAGAATCAATTAAGTTAAAAAAGCCTAGTTTTATTCCCACCTTAAGAGGGACCAGCTCGGTTCTGAGAGGACGAAAGAGAGAACAGGCAGAGCCGGGCAGGCTGCCTGACAAATGGGAGAATGTAATTTCTGCAGATTTGCCACAGTACCTGCGGACAGGGAAAAGAAGACAAGTAAGAATCTGCCTTTTCTCCCAGGAAGAAGACATCTGAGGAATGAACTGACTAACTAGAAACAAAACCCCAGTCCTCCTTTCTTTCTGAGGGCAGGAAGGAGGGCTGTGGGCTGCTGTTGGTGGGGGGAAGGAAAGAGTGTTTAAAAAGATGTTTTTCCATGCTCCTTTAACTCTGTAATAAATTCACTTAATCATCTTTCAAGTTTTCAGCCTGTTTTAGCCTGCTGTAATTAGGGATTTTTCTCTCTCAGTGTTCTTATCTCAGCTTGGTAACACATTCCTTTCCTCCTGTCTGGCTGTAGAGGGAGAGGGGAAGGGGGAAAAGCGGCTCTTCTGGAAGCTTTGGCAGTCAGCCAGGAGTAAACCATAACACCATATCAAGATTATACTTAAATTTTATTTATTTCTACACATAGAAAGCCATATAAGGGAAGCATGCTTGGTTTTAAGCATAACATATAAAGAAGTGCTTAAATGCACCATCCCCTCCATATAGATGACCCACTGAAGCTAATAGACTTGTATCTGGTGAAGACTCTTCCAGATCCCAAAGACAGTACTGATCTCATTTACTTTAAGAGAACAGTTTGGCATCAGTGCCTGAACTACTAGCCCAAATCTGTCTTTAATTCGACTGAAAATTAAAAGCAGGCAAAAATACATAAAAAATGCGAAGAATAAGAAGCAGCAATTCTGTAAGTACATTGGTCAGAAAAGAAAGAAAAAGGAGAGTGTACCCCCAAAAAACAGGAAGGGACAACTGATGACAATGAACGTGTAGAAGTCTGAGGTACTAAACGAGTTCTTGACCTCAGTCTTCATTGGCAGTCAGACTTCCTACATCTCTTAAGTCCCTGAACATCCAGGTGAGGAGCATAGTCCCCCCACTGGAAGTGAAGAGCTGGTTCAAAGCCACCTGATAAAACTGAACTAGCACAGATCTATGGGGTTTGATGAGATATATCTCAGGGTCCTGAGGGAACTGGCTGATGTTGTTGCCAAGCTACTCTCCTTCAGATTTGAAAAGTCAGGGTGTTCAGGCAAAGCCACATTTGTCTGGAAACATCACTCCTGTTTTTAAACGGGGTGAAAGGAAGATCCAGGGAACTACAGACCAGTGAGCTTTGCCTATGTGCTTGGAAAGATTGTAGAGCAGATCCTCAAGAATGCCATGTTAAGGAACATACAAGACAAGGAGGTGGTCCACAGAAACCAGCAAGGCTTCACCAAGAACAGATCATCCCTGACCAAACTTGTGGCTTCTATGATGGAGTGACTGCAGTAGTTGACAATAGAAGAGTGAATGTTCTCATCTACCTAGACTTCTGTAATACCTTTGACAGAAGTCCACATAACATCCTGTCACGATCCGCTAACACAAGCGGGGGTTGTGATGGTTCATTTAACAATCTCAAAATGCAAAAGGCACAAAGGGGATATCAACTTTAATCAAATAGTGCACCTTTATTGAGTGCCAACAACACAATTATGTGATAGAGGGGGGGAAAGAAAGAGAAATAAAGAAACAAAGTAGAGGAAGAGAGAGAGGGGGG
>VZRZ01004631.1:179019-228391 GCA_013398175.1 Climacteris rufus | reverse complement strand
CACCTTGCAGGCAACAAATGTCCCACCTTAGCCAGGCCAGGATTTTTTTAGTGCAAAAGTCCTCTTTTAGGGTTTCAGTCTCTGTCGATGATCGTGAGGCAGATAAGGAATTTTCAGGCCGTCTCTTACACATCCTTATCTCTAAATTGGAGAGACATGGCCTTGACAGGTGGGATATTTGATGTATAAGGAATTGGCTGGATGGACACAGAGAGAGAGAGTTTTGGTCAATGCCTCTATGTCCAGGTGGAGGCCAGCGGCAAGTGGTGTCCCTCAGGGCTTTGAGGGCCCTCAGGGCACCAGTCTTGGGACTGGTGCTCTTTAATATCTTAATCAATCACACAGACAGTGGAGATCGAGTGAATCACCCGCAGGTTTGCAGATGACATGAAGCAGAGTAGTACAGTTGACAGAAGTAAAGGAGGGATGCCCTCCAGTGGGAACTGGACAAGCTTAAGAATTTGGTCCAGGTGCAAAGTGCTGCACCTGGGTTGGAGCATGAGTAAAGACCGGAAGAAGAAAAAATTAATTGAGAGCAGTCCTGCAGAGGAGTTGGAGGTTCCGCTGGATGAAAAGTTGGACATGAAACAACAGTGTTCACTCACAGTCCAGAAGGTTGGCCTTCTGGACCAGCATCTGGGCTGCATTAAAGGAGCATGGCCAGCAGGTCAAGAGAAGTGGTTCTGCCCCTGGAGTGCTGCATCCAGCTCTGGGGTCCTCAGCACAAGAAAGACATGGATCTGTTGGCTTGGGTCCAGAGGACAGCCACAAAGATGATCAGATGCATGGAGCACATTTCCTATAGAGTCAGGCTGAGAGAGCTGGGGTTGTTCAGCCTAGAGAAGATAAAACTTTGGGGAGATCTCACTGCAGCTTTTCAGCACTTAAAGAGAGCTTATAAAAATGATGGAGAGTGAGCAGATAGTGATAGTACAAGGGGTAATGGTTTTAAACTAAAGAGGAGAAATTTAGATTTGATGGTAGGGAGAAATTCATTACTGTCAGGGTGGTGAGGCACTGGAACAGGTTGCCCAGATAAGCTGTGAATGCCCCATCTGTGGAAGTGTTCAAGGACAGGCTGGATCGGGCCCACAGTAATGTCTGGCTAGTTGCCTCCCTTCCCGTGGCAGACGGGTTGCTATTACATGATTTTTAAGGTGCCTTCCAACGCAAAGCATTCTATGATTCTATGAAAAACTTTAAAAGCAACCCTCAAAGAGCAGTATAAGTGCCCCATTCTAAAAGTGCACTTAAAAAGAGGAAACTGTCTTTCTTTCTATTGACTACAAGGAGATTGTAGGATTAATAAAAGTTCTAACTCATGAGAGTCTTCCTAAAAATCCACCCTTCATGCTTATATGTCAGCTTAATCCTTTCTTGGGTTCTTGTTCCTTTTCCAGTCCTGTTCACTCCCATTAATAAAGAGAAGTAAAGATGTCCAATACATTGAGCAGTGACTAAGTGACAAATAGAGAACAGTATAAACTAGACTCTTTTTTACCATGTCATAAAAAATTATCAGAAAAGGATAGAGACTATAATGTTTGTTTCTCTGCATTTTGGATGATAAAGCATGTTAGATGTATCTAAAAACATCTACAGCACCTTCAGATGCACATGCACCTCTCTAGCACTAGACAGAAGATAAACTAGGACTTTTATGTGGACTGTTTTGATGTCTATATCTCCTAATAGGCCTATGTCATATGAGGATTTCTAAAACACCCTAGGAACCTAATTACAGTGGGTTTTCAAATCTGGCCCAAGTGACCTCCTCAATATCTAAACCAAATCTGAGGCTAAACAGGGAAAAAAAAACCCTTCTACCCAAAGTCCTGGGTAAGAAATCGAGTCATCAAAGCCTCTTCCAAGTTCCAAAGATTGTAAAACTATTTTTTTTAATGAACTTCCGTTCTGCAACATTAGTTTTTGAAAAAGAATAACCAACATTGTTCTTTGATCAACAGATACAGTAGAACCCAGTAGAACAGTGTAGAACCCAGTAGAACAGTGTAGAACCCAGTCTACTCATCCTAGGGTTCAGGAAATCAACTTTCTCACCTCTGAGTAGTTCACTTTCATATCTTTCCTTAGGTGGTTTTATTTTGTCCTAGTTTTGTACTGTGGCAAAAACACAAAAGGAAAAACAATTTATGAGTGGCAATTATTTAGATTGTAACAGCTATATTTTCTACGACCCACTGGATTCTCTTATTCTTATAGAAGACAGATAAGCAATAGAATTAAAATTAATAAATCTTTTGTTGATCTTCAGAAAAAAAATATAATGATTGTATCATTATGAAAATGGTGCTTCCTTTCAAAATGTCACACATAATTGTGCATAGCCAGACTCAAATGAACCAGTAAATGGATTGGCGTTAATAATTATATTGGATATGCATGCAGTTTCAAGTATTAACTAATAAAAATGATTGATAGTTTTTAGATAATTGCATTTAAGAATATGAAAGAACTTTTAACAAAATGTGACTTGTAGCTTTTTAGAGAAGTTAATTAAATACTTGTTAAACATAATAATTTATTATATGACTGTTGTTTTATGAATAAAATAAAATTTAAAAGGATAATCTGCATTTTTTATAGTGATGGAGTGTCATGGGCCTGTAAACACAAGCCTCAGAACCTTATGACTGTTCTTGTCTTCTGTCCAAACTAGCAATCTGATTTCTAAAATTATTTCTGGATTCATACTCATTAAGCTGCAGTGGTAGTTTTGCCTTTACCTCTTATCACAGGCTTGTTAGTTACAGTCTAAAATTTTAACTGATATTGGTTATCACAAAGGAAAACTCTCTGGATTTCAGTTCAGTGATATGATTACCTAAAATGTGGGGAATTCTTGACAGACTGCAACTCCCTAACATGCAATATATCTAATACTATACCTGGAGAAGCAGGGTGTGGCCCAGCAATAAGTTACGACCACCTATCCCTGTATTTTTAATATTACAAACATAAAAACTAGCAAAGAAACACACTGGTCAAGCAGCAAAATGAGGCACTCAGAAGTTATGAAGTGCTGGAATCTTCATTCATCTATCTTCACACTGTACTTTATGGTACAGTTCATAATTATGTGATGAGATAATATTTTTACACAAGTTCATTCATCATTTTAAATAGAGAATGGAGTATGTTCTGTAATTGAGAAATTGAGCAAAAAACTTTCACTAAGCTGTCTTTGGTTTCTTAGTGTTGTTATTACAGACTTACACAAGTGCTAGGAGACCAAGGCTTGGTTTCCACTTTTCTTAAAGGAGCATTTGAACACCTGATGGTCACCTCTAAGATCAGAGTCAAAACCAGCAAGCTATGGAATATTTGAGAAGGTTGAAAGAAACTTTCAGTGTGTCTTCTTGACACAGTTTTTTCTGATAAGCAAAGTTAGGAGACAAGGGGCAAAAATTTATGTGAACATCTTAGCTATTTGCCTAAAGACTGGTTCTCTCACTTTGTATTTTAGAGTATCAAGAGATTTTAAGTGAGGAACAAGAACTCCAAGCACTGAGCTGAAAACAGCCTTGCTTTAATTACCCTATAGACCAAAAGGTAAGGCATTCAGCAAGGAATATTTAAATAATTTAAGACATTTATATTTGAGAAATTTAAGGGGTTTTTTTATTATTATTTCTCACATTCTTTAAATACCTTACTTTCTAATTAAAGAATAATAGGAAAATATAAATATTTTCAGTTCTCAAGGATTATAGATATGGTACTTACAACCTACTTGGTAAGATATTTGGTAAGATATTGGATAACAAGATATTTAGTTTTTGGTCTCTGCCCCAGTGAAGGTTTACTTTCCGTATAGGAAAAAAGTAATCAAGCAATCAAATCTCTCCAGAAAAACATCAGTTACAGAATTAAGGTGACAAAGCAGTCTCTGCTGAAGATATTTGGCAGTGGAAACACCTTCCAGAGGCAGCAAAGCAGTCTGTATATCTGACTATCATCAGCAAATTATTTTCTTTTCACTTTTTTTGGGCATAGCAGGGCACGGGAGAATAAGGGAAGAGAACAGAGGAGATACTGGCAATAGTTTTTTGCCTACATGTTTTTCTAAGGGAAAAAAAATCTTTCTCTTCTCCCAGGCAAAATTCTCATTCTTTAAATTAATAAACCATATATCTCAAATAAATCTCTGATTTATGGATCATATATATATATCAGTACTGTAGTTATACTGTTTTGGAAATAGTGATGATGCAATCACATTAAATACAACCAAAACAAAAACAAACAACAAACAAGAGTGAGAGCCATATGTACATATATATTTACAAAGTTGAAGTATTTTAATTGTATTTTTCTTCAGAGTTAGCACTAAAAGAGCACCCATATACATTTTTGAGTGTTTGACAATAATTATGCTCTTATTAGTGACAGTACACACACATTACTGTTGAGAATATAGTAACCTTGCTGACCAATAGCAATGCTCAAATGCAGACGATAGTTTTCCTCAACTTACCGAATGGGAAGAAAAGGAATTGCTCATAAAAGGTTTCCATTTCTCACCCCAATGGACAAAATTTCATCTTTTTCCCAAGAAAAGATTAGACAAATAAATCTTGCAATAATTTTGGATGACCATCAAATTTAGATTATTCTGGAAAAGAAAGGTAAAGAAGAAATTCCAGATTCTTCGGAAATGCAGACATTTCTTCTTCGGTATTCTGTCTGTCCTACACTGTGTGTGACTTAGGTCAAATTCGTAAAGTGGCTTAGAAACTTCAACAGCCCCATTGTCAGCTACTGGGTTTTTTCTTTCTTGGGGAAAAACTTAGCTCTTTAAGTAATGGTGTAATTTACACTTTTTCAAGCCCATGACTAATATTACTACTTTTAGCTGATTACAACTATATGTTGGACAAGTCACAGATATTTTAACAGAATATTTAAATTTCATCAACCAAAAACAAACATATGCCACTGAGGTTAGGATGAGTATTTCAAATGTACAAACTCAGAAGACTCAAAGCACTTAGAAAAGTTTGAACATTAGACCTTTTCTCTCTTATTTAATTGTATGAGTTGTGAACTCATGACAGAGGGAAACATTTATACAGCACTTAAAATAGTCAGGCTTTTAATTAGTGTACACATATGTAATCTAAATTGATCAGATCAGCTACTTTTGTATAAATTTTCAAAGGTCAGTGAGAATTGCACCTGTTTGAGAACATTACTTCTTTATTGACCATTTATCTACACAATTTACATTGTTGGGTTTTGCTATTTATAGTACAAGATCACCAAGCCTTTGTTTTATTATGTGCTGGACAGAACATAAACAAAAATAGTCAAATCTTTGTTTTATGATAGCTTATATCTCAAGAAAGCACAATAGTCTTTAGCAGGAATTACTGTAGAGATTCTGTGAAGAGGTTATACCATATGGACTGAAGGGAAATTTGTTAGTCTTGCAACAAAGAACAATGACAAGAAAACAGATTTATCATTTTGAAGTAAGATCAAGGACGACTCCATGGAGAATTTTTTTTCAGTTAGCAGCGCATAAGGAAAAGGATTTGCATTGTGTGAGAGCATAAAATATCTCTTTAAGTGTAGAGTGCAGATCTCCATAAAAGTTACAAAAAAAAAAGAGGTTAAAAATACACTTTAAAACTTTTAAGGCTTGAAACTACAAAGGGTGTCTTACATTAGTATTTGCCAGCCTTTAGAAATGAGTCATTATTTAATTCTGTAAACACTCTACCTGAAGATATCATTCAGCAGTGTTGACACATGACCATATTTAAAATAGATTTACCAATATGCAGTTTTGGGTATTTTTAAATTTTCTCACTTACCTTGTTGAAGCATAAGAGTAAAATGTTAACATGAGTCTTGAAAGTTCAATTTCCACCTTGTGTAATGTATTTGGCTCAGAAATGACATATACTTGGCACTATTCCACTTCATCAGTGTTAATCATATTTTCTTTCAGCTTATCTTCAAAGATTTCATCTGTCTTATACATTCAGTACTTCTGGTTTCAAAGTCACTTTTTATTTCCTTATCTTTTTTTTAAGTTCTTCATTGTTGATTATTTAATTTTTTTAACAGTGTTAAACAGGATTTTAGAAGGTATCTCCCAAAAGAAATCTAATCTATACCATATAGAGTTCGCTTTCAAAGCATATTAGATCACCCTGTGCTTTTGGTTACAGAACACAAAAATGTAAAAATAAAATGGCTAAACTGTATTTGAATCAGAATTTCTGCTCCAAATTTAAGAATATCCATCATTATTACCAGAAGCACAAGTAACAAAGTAGTGAAGGAATCAGAAAGGTAATTTTTAGGGGATGCATATTTTGAAGTGCTGTACAACAGCCAGTAGAGTGCACAACAATGTAGATCTCACCCAGGATTCTGTGGAACATAAATGCCTTTAACTTTATGATGTGATTTATGATAGTCAGTCATAAAGTACACAGAAATTCTTAAATGTCAATGTATACAGCACTTTGTAAACAAGAAACACAGCCAGGAAGTCTGATTTGTTTCTGGAAAAAATCCCCAGGCTTAAAATACTGAAAAGGGAGAGCTGCCATCTTCTGTCTGAATTGGAACCCCCATGAAGGAATATTTGTTTGTAAGTAAAACTCCATGGAATTCCAGATTTAAAGATGCCTAGTCCTTATGAAATTTGAGAAAATTAGATATACAAACAGGGGGATATTTTCTTTGCATTAGAAAATAACAACTGAGTCACATGTAACCAGAAGATACACATATGCACATAATCAAACCTATATTTCACCAAAGTATTCCAAAAAATGATTTGGCATGAGTGTATCAGAAACAGATGTTCCTACTTCTTTTCCTGTTTGAAATATATACCTTGTATGCCACAGTTGCCCCAGGATGTCCTACTTTTCAGGAAAATACAGTTGATTTAGGAGTAATGTTCATATTTTGTATTGATTATAGGGTTCAAAGAAAATAGATTTAAATTAAGATTTCAGCAGAATTGAAGTTCCCCCAGTCAAGGAGAAAGCTATGCTTGTACAAGTTGACCTGAACCAGAGGAGGTTTATTATTTCCATCATAGAATCATTAATTGGTTTCAGATAGGAGGAACCTTAAAGATCATCCAGTTCCAAAACCCTTACTCTGGGCAGGGGCACCTTCCACTACACCAGATTGTTCAGAGCCCACTCCAACCTGGCCTTGACCAGTGTTGTAGAAGTTTTTTATGCTTATTCATTAACAAGTTATTACATAAGCATAACCAATTAACTCGAGGGCAGTAGGCATTTCCCCCTAGACTTGAGGATTAAAGAGTACTCTTCCCTCCTCATCAGTCAGTGAAGAAACTGACACCTACAGGAAATAATTCAGACTATTTAAGATATGAATCCCCCAAAATATTTCAGACTCCACCCATCTCGATTGCAGAGATTGCAAAAAAGGATGACATTTTCCACCTAGACCTAACACAGAAGGGACTATTTCAGCCATGAGACTTTCAGTTCTGAAGAACTACTTCAAGCCCACTACACTCCTTTTCAAAGCAATGTCAGAAAGTGATGTGAGTGCTGCAGCAAACATCACAGACTGTAAATAATATGAAGACATGTAATAGGTAGTTTATGGAGCATAACTGAAGCTCTTTCTTAATTATTCTGGAGAAAAAGACATCAAAAATTCATTCTTGCCTCAGGAGCGAGGGAGAGGCCGTCTTCATTCGTTCATTTGTACAGCACACTGGTCTTCCAAGAGAATAACAGGTTTTCAATACTGCTGACACACAGATAGATCTTGTCAGCAGATGGTGTGAGGTCACATGGCAAAATTTCAGTGGTAAGATCCTTGAAAGTGTTGAAAAACTTTTTAAAAAGACCAAAAATATATAATGTATAAGAGATTAAAGTGTTTGTTTCCCAATTGAACAAGGTTCTCTGTGGCACTTTACCCATACACTATCCTTCTGTTTTGGAAAGACAGACACCATTTTACTGTGTTGTATTACAGTCTACTACTTGGTCAATGCAGCCATAAAAGGAAGGAAAATTGTTACAGGGCAAAAAAATTGTTATAGGGGCCATATTAAAAATTTATAACATCCCAAAATTTAACGAAAATATAAGCAGTCAGCTTAGGTCAAGCCGAAAATTCATCTTGCCCTGTATCTTTTCAGGTAGGTGTGTTGCTTGTTGAATGCCTGTTTAATGCCTAGGGAAAATGTAAGAAAGGGGATGACATTCAAGATACTATCCCTGAACTTAGACTTGTCATTTTCCCAGTGAATGAATTTCCTCATGGAACAACCTGCTTTGTCCTATGTTTGCTCTTGAATAGATTCTTGTACAAAATTCCTGAGGAAAATCATAGAAAGGACTAACCTGCTATATTAACCTGCTAACAAAGATATTTGAATTAAAATCTGATTTCAGGACTATAACCTTCTTCTTCTTAAAAAAAAAAAAAAAACAACAAAAACAACCCTCCCCCAAAAAAAAACCAAAAAAAACCAAAAAAACAAAAACAACAACAAAAAAAGTACAACCAACCAACCAATTAACCAACCAAACAACCAAAAAAAATCCAAAACCAAACCAACCAACCAACCAACCAGACAAAAAACCCAAAAGCACAAAGAAACCAAAACCCATGAACATATAACCGTTTCTTTCACATTATTATTTCTGAAAATAAAGATTGCACAGTCCATTTTACATTGCCTACTTCTAGCACTACATGAAATAGAAAAGGTAAATCAGGGACAATAATGACACAACATGATTTAAAGAAGTACTATGCTTTGTTCACTGTGATTTGTAGGTTCTTAGTAATTATTCAGAAAAATGGTATGGACCTACAAAAATGTCTGTAAATCCCCAAGGTTTCATCTATTTCACAAAGAAATGGTGTGTAGCCAATAGTTCCTAGTGTTTCAATTGTAAATCTTTGGTTAAAACCTGTTAGGCAGGAATCTGGTAAGGCAAGTAGTATTGTTTGACTTGCATCAATGTTCTCACTTTTTTCTATTTTTCATTCTCTTAATTTAAAAATTTATCAAGGGTTTAATAATATCTCACAGTCTAGGACATATAAAGGCTGCTGAAATTATGGTCATGGATGATAATTTTGTGTGAGTTTGGAGGCATAGGAGCAAAATATGAATTATCAGGTAATTGAGATTTAAGGCTAAATCTGAGGGGAAAAAACAAAGTCAAAAAACATTCAACACCTGTGCATACAAAGGGCAAAATCATCCTACTAAAAGACAGAAGAAAACTCCACTCATACCTGAAATATGTTAAAAGGTAGCAAGGATGTTGAATCTTCTCACAATGACATTCTACAGCGCTGATTGCTTTGGAGAAAGGTACATACCCCTAAATGGACAGAGTTTCACTCATTGATGATGTATGAAATATGTTAACAATACCCATCACAGTGCTTTCATAATCCAATTTAGAAGAATGAACGCAGTTCAGGAGGATTATGTTTTAAGTGCAAAAAATATTCTATCTGATGAACTTGTGAGAAGTGCTCACACTTTCTCAATGCTGTTACTAAAATTCTTAAGGGCGAGATTTGCAAGAATGTTCTAAAATATTAATATTCACTGTAAGGCTGAAGAAAAAGATATCCACTACACTTTTGTCATAATCATACTGCCGATGTCGACTAACAGACTTAGGATTATGATTTTATTAACAATTTCAGGCAAAAAAAGGTTAGTTTTCCAAATATACATTTTATTTCCACAACCCTTTTCTCTTACAGAATCTGAGGGATCAGAATTCTAATACAATCTGCCCAACTGTGCACAATTTATATAGTAATCGTATTTCTCTTTTCTGTAACATATGGCTGCATTATGCTTCTTTAGCCACAGGTCTGCAGGTATGTTCAGGATTTGCTAATTGACACCAGTCTTAGATGGATAACCCAGAATTTAAAAGACAATTTAATTTATATTCTGCTATATTCTGTTCAGATAAGTCAGGTGAAGTCTACTGAATATCATGAAAAATCCAACCTCACACTGGCCAGACAAATAGAGATGTCATGATGAAAATGGAGTAATTAATGAAGTACCATTTACATTAATAGCCCAATTTATATAGCGTACCAGGCTAAATTTATCGTGTTGCTTCACTAATTCTCTGTTCTAATCTCATTTGGCAAAGGATTTTTTTTTTTTTAATTTTGACAATTTTTTTCAGTCATCAGCTCTGTGTGCAGCAAAAAGAAAAAGAGGCATATCTGAATGTAATTGATGGACCCAATGAGACTTCCTTTATAAAATGTCTTTTTACAATTACATGTACTGTTGATACTTTTTCTTCATCTTTTTATCCTTTACAAAGTATTTTAGATGGTATTCTTTCCAGGGCCAATTATGCTGATTTCCACAGAGTCACACCTGGAATGAATTTGGCCCTTTGTGTTTTCCTCAACTCTCAATTGCCACTTTAACTCTGAACTGTTTGTTGGATTAAAAAGGCCTTTTCTTGATCTCAGAGCTCATCTAATCCTGTCTGTGACTCTGTTTCTTAGTTATGTGAAATGTAATCACATTCTATTGACAAATGTTCCCTGTGAAGCATGCTCGTTATGTAGTAAATCTATTAATCCCATGGTAATTTTGCCTGTTATTGTAATTCCCTTAACCACATAATATGTACTTACTTCTTTCTTTGTAACAAATAAAAAAATTAAATGGTGTATATGTGGATAATATTCAAAGAGTTCAGCTTTGTATTTCTCTAATCCATGTTTGACCAAAAATATCATCTCAAACTTTTTTGAAAATAACCAAGGAATTATTTCCCCAAAAGCCTACTTAAAATGACCACATTGACCAGGATTATAAAACATGCTATACTTTTGAACTAAAATTCAGAAACTTTTATTGTGGCATTTCCATTTCTGCTGAAAATGGGCACGTTTCACTGCAGTAATATCTTTTTTGCAAGTCCTTTCAAATCCAACCATACAGGATGAAAAACAGCTATGACCTTGGCCTAGGTCTATGGAGCAAGGCTTCCTCAACCCTGCTTTTATTGTTGGCTTTGAACCCTTGTCAGCCACATCTTTCTTGCCCTGTGAGCCCTTTTTTCCATTTGTGTCTTATAAGTTTCTAATGGAAAAAGAAGAGAACACTGCATCAAGAGGAACTGGGAAAAACATAACTAGGCAGGGGACACACACAAAAGATCCCAGAGAAAGAGGCAGTGATCAGACGTGTTCAGTAAAATTCCTTCTTCTACCTGATCATTTGTATCATCAAGAGATATCTTGAGAAATCCTCCACAATAAGGTGTTCTCACTTTATATTCATGTCTTCATTGTATATTGTCAAATACTGTTTCGCAACACATAACATTTCTCACTTTTATAGATTTTTGTAAGAAATAGTGCCAGACAAAAGTACCAAACTACATAAGTTATGTATTAAGGTAAAAATGGATCAAAAATAAACAAATTCTTTTAAGAATGAATGGCTGTTTTGGAGGGCATGATCTGTGTCCCTTTATACAGCACTAAGGAAAAAGAGAAAGAAGCTCTAAAGTAATGTCTAATTAGTTATTTATAATATCCTCAGACCCCAGGTATTGTATTGTTTTGCAAAGAATTACAGGATATTTATAATGTCTTTTGCTGGAAGGCATGAATCTTTCCTATATACTACTTTTCTTTTATGGCAAAATCTGCCATGTGACTGTAATATTTTAGATCTTTGCAGGGAAAGGGAATTCTCTAGTTTGACCTTTCCATGAATCAGTATGAATTCCTCAGGAAATTACAATTATGAAGGAAACATTACAGTAAAAAATCAGGATCTGCTTCTCTCATGGAAGGCAAGAAAGAACAAAAGGTTTGGTCTACAACAGCAAGAATGTCCTACTGCTCACCTCATTAAGAGTTTTGCTCTAACCATCAGAGACTACTTTGAATTCTGAAACCTTGGGAAAAGGATTTTTGTTATACATATTCTTCCTCTTTAACTTGTTGCATCTTTCAATATCATGACTGTATATGTATAGTAATAATTTAAATAAATTAAGACTATTATTTAGCATTAAACAAGTGATGAAGAACACATCTCTATAATGACAAAACATCACTTAATAGTGGATTGAGTTGTCAGAAGTTCAAGGGAAGTAATTATTGCCATCTATTTACCACTTTTAGTCCACATCTGGCTTTATCTATTGTTGAGTCCTTTGATTTAATAGAGATATTGACCAAATGATGATAATACAACAAAGAAGCACTGGGATGAGTAGGGAACTGGAGCACACGATATGTCAGCAAAGGCTGACAAACCTGAATTTGCCTAGACTAAAACAGAAAAGGCTTAGGGAATATCTGATTGCTCTAACAACATAATGGTGAGCTGCAGAAGAGGCTGTGACAGACCCTTCACAGAGATGCATCATGAAGAAAAAGAGACCATGATCCTAAGTTGAAGCAAAAGAGTTCTCACTAAATACAAGGATAACAAATTTCATTTGGAGAATGCTTAAGCACAGAAATGAAACAAGTTGCTAATGAATGATGTTTAATGTCCATCTAGAGTTCTACGTCCTGAACAACCTGATATAATTACAAAACCAGCACCACTTTGAGGAGGAAGCTGGACTAGAGGATCTACAAAGATCCCTTCCAATATGAAATATTCTATGCTTCCATGAAGTATGAAGATCAACGTTCTGAACACCTTGAGAGGCTATTTTGCTAACATTCTCATCAAAAGGTATTCTTCCTTCAGCTGTATTACCTAATAATTCAGTTGCACAGCTCTCTAATTGTTTTACAATGCACCTCAATACTGCAAAAAAGCTTTTCCAGATCTAGATTGAAGCTATTCCCCAGCTTCATCAGTTGGTTTTGAACATCACATGATGATCTACAAAATACAACATGACTTCTCTCTTATTTTTATTAATTAAGGTCTCAGTTATGCAGTTTATGCACAGCCCCACAGTGGAGACTGTGCTTCCTAGATCTACATGTTCACAAGAATCATTTGTGTGTTGTTAGTTATTAATATATATTTGCATTACACCTGCAGCTTGAGACTCTGTGGTGCAAGGCTCTGTCTGAACACACAGTCTTGAGATGATCTCTCCCATCCCCAACATGTTAAGTCACAGGAGAGAAGAAGGGCAAAATTTATGGGAAGAAAAGGAAAAAAGAAGTCTACAAATAGGAAAATGTGTCTGACAGTGTTGCTTAAAGACACCTAAGACATTTGTACAGGACATATTTTGGAGCCAGACAGATATTTATTAAGGATATTCTTAGTGATTTAAACACAAGACCATTTATTTCTTTCTTCTGCCCTTCTTCATGGCATGCCAACTGGCTTCTTTGATGAAGAAAGTCATAGCTCTGCCTATCCCGCACTAGCTTACAGGAATAGGGACAACTGCTATCTTTGGTTATTTCTGAAGTAAATACCAGATACTGGAAAATGATGACAAATATCTTGTCTTTATTAATCACAAGTGAGGCAGAATGGTTTCTCCCTGCACAAGACATTTACTTACCTATTTACACTCTTCCTTGGGACATGGTGAAAAATAATGCTTTTAGGAGGCAGTTCATCACAACTAATTTAAACCTCTAATTTGGAATGAGATAAATTGAATGTTTCTTTACATACCCTACAGAAAGAGTCTAGTTAGGGTATCTAGTACAGAAATAGAGTTTACAGGTGAATCTCACATTAGCAGTTAGTGGATTGCAAAATTAATTACAAATCTACCAGCCTAATATTCATAGGAAGTGTCTGGCTATTTCAGCCAAGGTCTGTGTATTGGCTTTTCTGGGACCCAAACCTTCTATTTACTGTTTCAGGTACACTGCTGAGCCATCATGTAGTTGACTGCTTCAAATACTACTTTCTCTAAGATAAAATATCCCAACACACTCAACAACTTTTAACCATAGACTTCATTTAAGGTCAGGTACACAGCATAGTGCATAGTAAACACAACTCTTTATGGTAGTGAGAAGCCTCACACAATATGGTCATTTCTGCAGAGACTTAAATCAAAATAATTGTTTCCAGTTACTTAATGATTAATTTTCATGCATCCATCCTACATTTTTACTCAGCTGATTATCTTATTTATGTACTTATGTATGTACTTACGTGCCTATGTATTTATGTATCTTATTTATTTATGTACTCAACATCATATAAGTTACTATCACTCTACGAATGACACATAGCTGTTCATGTCTCATGTTATCAAACGTTAGATGCAATTATTTCCATATCATCCTCCTACAGTAGCACAGGCTGTGTAGATTTTGTTAACCCAATTAACAGAAATCTTTCATAGTCTACTGATCATTTTATTATTGAATAATCATCTCTTCAGTGACACAGCTACATTAAGTAGGTTTTTTTGTCTTTAGACCTACATGGTATTGTTTCAATCTAAAATAATATTATAAAGTTCAACATAACAAAATGCACCACAACAAGAAAAGTATCAGAACTACCTAACATTTGCAGGTGTTGCTGGTAATAAAAATTGGCTGGCTGACTTTACAATCCATTTTGTTCTACTCATTTATGTTGTTGATATTGATAATGCTCAGAACCATTTTAGGGACCTATGTTCAACTCCTTGATTCAAAACATTCCACAATAAAGTGTGAGAGTCAATAGTAGTGTACAGGCCTACCAGGGATCAAATCTCTGTCAGTTATTTACCGCTTGGTTATCTGTAACCAATCTAATAAAAATGCATTCCAGAGACATCAAAAATAGGAAAAAATAATTTTTAGTACTGTCCTACATACAGCATATGTGTGAAGTGGGTTTTTTTTTCAGATGGCAACATTAGTACCTATGCACAGATCAGGGGTTTTCTTACCTCTCTTACCTCCACAGCCCAATTCATTAAGTCTTCTTCAAGACTGGTTTATTGTAGGAACTCCTGCATAGTAACAATATAAGGACACAGCCTTATGTTGCAATGGGACAGTGACAATACATGCATGCAAAATGTAGACAAAATACATTCATTTTTTTTCTCTTCCCAAAAGGAAAAAACAGTTGAGACATTTAAGGTTTTTCTCTAAAGGTAACATTTTTTTTTCCATCGGGAAAGAAACTCCTAATGAAAAGGAAAGTCTGTTTTCTGTTTTCCTTTGTATGTAATTTCCAGTGAACAGAGTGGTTGTGCCAGCAGAACCTGTCATCTTATGGATATTAGCAAGGAGTCAGAGTAGGAAATTTATCAGCTTTTACCCTACTCCCTAGTCCACATATCCCAGTAGAATAGTTATAATCTTTGCCACTAAAAAACCTATTACCTGAAACTTCTGAAACTTTTAAATTCCAAACTAATTGAGGACGAAAAACTTTCACAAGATCATCTAATCCTGGAACAGCAATGGCTACCTGCCACTTAAAGCAGAGTTTGACAAGTACATGCCATTACCAGAAGAACTCTTGAGACTGTTGAATGTTAGAGTAATGGATAAGTTTAATTACTTAGGTAACATGAAATAGAGGAAGGAAAAAGAACTTCATTGTGTGGAAGACAGCTTCATAACACAGAGAATACAAACTCAAGCTTGAAAGGATGACCTCTTCCATCTGCAGTTCACTGACAGCATGGGATGGTTTGAGAATGAAGAAAAATAAAACTTGGATCAAACAATATTATGCTTCATACTAGGCAAGACTCATGTCCAGAGAAAGTTATATAAAGCAGAATTACAAAATTAGCAGATGAAAGATATATGAATCTGTCATCTTTCTAAGAAAGGAGAAACTCAAATGAAACAGGTATTTACCTCATGGGATAAAAAAGAACAAAGTAAATCACTGCCAACCATTAAAAGGATTGCTGAAGGGTTGCTGCAGCATTACCCTGCCCAAATTAGTCAGTCAGGAAAGCATCCCCAGAGAAAAGATCATATGAAAGGTAAATCTTATGCAGGAGCTGAGGAGAGTATAGAAGTTGTAGATTTGTCACAGGTAGGATATTATAAATGAAGAGTCATGCTTGCATGTTAATACAGTATTTCTGATGTTCCAAGTTGTGACATTATCATAACCATTAGAAAGTGCCTATTGTTATGTTTCACAGAGACTCACAACACGACCTTGGGTATTAGCAATGCTCAGGACCAATGGTGTCATACAGCTCTGCCCTGAGAGCACATTTGGCTGGGAGCCATTGAACCATCCTAGCACATCCATCTCTCTCCCCATCCATTTTTCATACAAAATAAATTTGGGCATTGAGAAAAAAAAAAAAGGATTGTGTTTATGAAACGCTGCAGTTGCACAGAATTTCAGGTTTGGATTCTTAGAGGACCAGGACTCTGCAGTGATAAGACATTAAGAGAAGATCAGTTTAGATGTGGCATAGAAACAACAGATCTCTGTAAGATCACTTGGTCTCTGATGGAGAATTTAAAAGATAGTTTAAAAATTACATTCCTCAAAAGGGATATGCAAATAGAAATTTTTAAAAGGTTCATTTTGTTTCTGTAAGCCACGGTTACACTCAGAAAAGATAGAGGAAACTGCTGGTAACAGCTGGTCTTGAATCACTTAATGTTTGTGGAAGTTTGCAGTTAATTCAGGTAGATGAGGCTCAGACAGAGTAGACTAACTGCAGAGATTTAATACAGAGATTTGAGAAGTGCTGCTCATTACATAAAAATGAAACACATCAGCAATGCATTTCTAAGCAGAGAGCACAAAAATTGAAAACATAGATGTGCTCATGTGTGAAGAGCTAATGTAGCAATCCAGGGATAAAGTGAATCCTAGGTAATATCAGATCATGATTGGAATCTGGAACAAAACAGCCTAAAGGAGAAATTAATGTAAGACTCAGATTTAACTCTTGCTCAGTTATTAGAATTTGTCTAGCAAAGAGAACTACACAGACCAGACAAAATCATGGTCTGCAGACAGTCCTCTGAGACTTGCAGACATGATAGAAAATCCAGAATACTGCAAGAAAGAACACCTGAGGCAGAAATGCATTCAGAGGTCAAAGCACAAATCTACTGAAACCAGAACATGATGTGCCACATGCTGTGGTAAACAGCTGGAGTCAGCTGAAACAACTGAGCCCCAGGATATGGCAAACCAGAACTAATAGACCTACTGCCATCTGACAGTAGTCATCCTTATTTCTCACAGGAAACACTGTCCACGCTCCTGCATTGTCCCAGGACTGTGAGCAGGGCATATCTAAGATTAAATTACACATTCCTACTTAGTTGTAATTAGCAACTGGGTTATAGAGATTTTAAATTTTGCATAATCCTATATTATATGTTAACTACTGAACTACTGTTGTTAAGATCAGTTAGAAACAAAGGAAAGATGAGAACATGTCCTTAAGAAACCCTGATACAAGCTACATAAATCTGGATGTAAATATAATCTCAATGTATAAAAGGTTAAGCAGTTACAGTTTACACACTGAAGGATCCAGTTTTTACTGCCTAGCTCTTAGTGAGGTAAGGCTCGGCCCACATACTGGTCCTGTTCAGTTAATTAATACAGATGCAGA
This sequence comes from Climacteris rufus, assembly GCA_013398175.1. Taxonomy (NCBI): domain Eukaryota; kingdom Metazoa; phylum Chordata; class Aves; order Passeriformes; family Climacteridae; genus Climacteris; species Climacteris rufus. The sequence goes on along the minus strand of VZRZ01004631.1, from coordinate 210,833 downwards.
TCACTAGAATAAACTAAGACTCACAATCTGAGGAAAATCCTGTCTTTAATATGTTGTTCCAGACATCTTCACTTGTTTTGGAGACCTGTACTTTTTCATTAAGCTAAGGTCTGTGAAGAAAGGTGGAACATGGACACATGCCGAGACATAAGATGGCTATAGATTGAGTGTATCATTCTTACAGATATCAGTATCTGACAGTTAAGGGGTGCTTTGATCTGCCAAAGACCTAGACAGACACCAGATAAGTTGTGAAAGAACAGGCAACACACATACTGGCAAAAATTCCTTTAGATAGTCCGGGAGAACGGCATCCATTCCTCATTTCAAAAGATGAACACTTTTCCTAAGAAATAATTTGGTGAAGGGTATCTTTGATGGTTGAAAAGGCCATATCTTCAGTGCATGCATTTTCTTTTTTTTTTTTCCACAACTCAGTTCTCTAAGTAGGCTTTAAAAGACATCATCAGAAAATATCTTTGAAATTAAATAGGCACCTCAGTAAACTTAAGCTTAGAAGTTTTAAAGACTTTTCTTCGAGTGTGTATGCTTTCTTGAAGCTTGAGATCTGTCAAATATTATATGGTACAATGAAGAATATCATGTAGAAAATGAGGCATTCTCAAGTGAGAAGTAAAAATAGATCGAGTATAAAGCCTGTATGAGACATACACAGTGTTATAAACATTCTTAAGCTGTATAAACTCACATAGTAAATCTGTTTCTCTCTCATATTATCAGTATACTTTGATATAAATTTACTGTGATTTGCCATGATCCCCAATTCATTTTTCAAACCCATTCTTTCACAGTAATATTTTGACAAAGAAGCAGCATTTAAAAAATATGACTGCTTAACCTAGATGCTAACTCACTTCTACAAAAGAGACAGCCATTACAAGACTAAACTATATAAGAAAAGTAAATATATCATCATGGTTATACATATCAAATATACAATGTATGAGGAAACTATATTCTCTATGCAAAAGAGACATTTTCCTCTGTAATTTCAAATGGAATACTATTTTATCTTTCATTTTGGATAGCTTTTATCATATTCACACTTTTCTACTATGCTAGGGAATAATTAATTACTTCAAAAGGTTATATTTTTAGTTGCAAAGACTTTCATCTGAATTTTAATTAAAAAAGAAAAAGAAAAAAATGAGAAAGGGGGTAAATGTATGTTAAATTTACAACACAACATCTTTCTCCAAGTGAACATTTGTTTTCCAGTATGGTGTAAAATGCACAAAGGTATAAAAACATCACATTTGGTACCTGTGAAAACTGAATAGAAATATATCTAACACCACATAATAGAAAAAGAATCAGTGGCAGTTAGATTTTTCAGGTAGCACAAAGAAGCAAAATAACACTTGCTAGCTGTCTCAGTAGAGCAGACAGCACATCAAATGCTAAGAATCAGTCTTCCCCAGAAAGAATTTTGAGACAGTTGAATCCACAATGCTAGAGCCAGTTTATAGTTTCTTCTAGTTTTGTTTTCATTATAGAAAGACCATTTTTACACTGCCTTAGTCTCTCCTATAAATTATTCCTAAAAACACTTACATGTGAATAACTTCATGTGAGTCATTCTCTTAGTAGAGCTCTATACATACATACATAATTATTTACAAGAATAGGCCACAGAACTATGTACAGAACACAGCAAACATTATCCTCTGCTCACAGACAGAAACTAAGCACACAAGAGAATTAGAATAGCTTGTCATTTGAGAAGAATAATGCCCCAAATCCATATACAATATAACGACAATCCTCTTAATATTTTAAGCACAGTGTGTCTGCTTACATATTTCCATATGTATTTGAAGTACTATGTATACGAAGCCCTTGAATGCCTTCCAGACCCTAAGTAGCATAATATGATCACAAGATTGATTGTTTACAGAACAACAGATTTGGAAATCAACAATGGCTTACAGTGAATTATTCAAGGCCAATTCAAGATCTGAAATGACAGTTGTTAAAAGTTAAGAAGTTAACCATGAAAAACTGTCTGAAATATTATTTTAAGTGAATATTTATATATGTTAATATGCTATTCACTCTCTTCAAAACACCTGGCCCTTAAAAAACCATGTTTTTTCGAATAGTTAATCTTTTCTTTCTCAAATTTTTACTGATTTGTGGATTCGTTCAATATAAAGTTTTTCTTGTGTGAAAATAGGAAACCAAAAGCTGACTAGTGCTCTGCAAAATCTTTGAATGAATCTAACAGTAGGCCATGGTATAAAACAAACCAAGCAGAATTTTCAATTAGCTGAATCACATGCAGACAGCCAGAAGGATGACAGAACCGAGACAAATTTGAATGAGGGACATGAAGTCAGTGAAGAAAATTAGAAAATTATGCTTCTTGATGGAGAAGTCAAGATAACACATTACAATAAAGATGATGCTATAAGTCATAACAAATAAACTGAAATTGCATGTAACTCTGAAGATTTTCACATCTCAATCCCCCACTGAGTTACAGAAACCGCATTCTTAGGGTCAAAAGAATTTAACCAGGACAGGATGTGGTCCACTGAGTTCAAGTAGAAAAATAGTGTAGACCTGTTGCTGTAAATTGTAACTGGCAATAAAAGCAGTCGTCCTGTCCAGACTAGAGAAGAAATTACATATAAAAGTCTTCTAAAATGTCTGGAGAACACAGGACCACATTTTTCAAAGTAAAGAATGAATGAAATACAGGTACTATGTCCTGCAAAGATCTTCTGGAATGTGTTTTGAATGTCAAACCATTGTACTGTTTGGCAATTACTTATTTAATAAGCATTAGCTAACAACATATGAACATGAACAACTGAAGTTTTTTGTGAATTGTAGCTCTCCAGTGACTTTGCAGTACCAAAAAGTTCCCATAACAGCAACCAGCTACAACATTGAATAGTATTTCTAGACTGTGGCTCTCTAGATAAATAACATTTGGGCTCAAATGCTCCTTTTCTACTGATGACCTGCACAAGCCCACAAAAACTCTATACTTCAAGCACTTCATAGCACATTGGTTTCAAGCAGAGCCACTCTGTCCTGATCTTCAGTGCCAAAGTGCCGAATTAAAAGAAGAGATTCTTTGCACTGTTTCCTTAAGAGAAAACAAAATTATCAATACATTAGTCTTGGACCTAAACTTATGTCATCAACTGCCAGATAATCCTATACAACTTTACAATTACTGCTGTATTTAATGATGTTTTCTTTTGTCTACTGTACAATTCAATTAGCACACACAGTAAAGGAAATCATACACTTCCATTTGCAAGGCATGTAATTTTTATTCTTGATTAAGCTTTTGGGTTATACAGAAAAAATATCCTCTTCCTTCTAGTTTCTATTTTGGGGATTGTTTTTTAGTGGAGAAGGATGTTTGCTTTGTTTAAATAATCCCTTTATTTTACATTTTCAGAAGAAAAGCATTGGGAAATAAAACAATGAATATATAAAGAGAGAAGAAAATTCAAGAAATAAACTCAGTGACAGCACCATATTGCTAGGCAGGCAGTTTGAGATATTGAGAAAAGTTTTGATTCTGCATCTAAAGATAAATATTTATATTTATGTTAAATGTATATCTGATTCACCCAGGGATACATTTCGCCTAGTAAAAAGGGCAAAAACCCTCTTAAGAGTTGTACCTTCAGTTCACAGATTTTAGTCTGTATTTCAATGTGATATGCACCGAGAAATTCCATTTCCATGTCCTGAGAGAAACATTTTCTCCTGCCCAATGTGGAGCAGAATTGCTGAAGCTGTTTGTAACAGCATAGAGGTCTACTGTAGTGTTTATTTGGCTGATGACTTTCTAGTTATGGCTGAAATAAAAAATGCTAGAAGAGGAAGTGTTTTTAAGTCAAGCAATGTAACTATTTCAAAATATCATGCATTTCACAGAATGCACTGAGAGATATTAGAAGGTAAGATAAATATATAAATAAATCAGGGTCTTCTACTTTCTATCAAGAGTTAAGTAGAAGTAACATTCATCAAAGTTTGTAACTCACAACAGTTTTGAGATTCCTAACTGCAAAATAATATTTATATAGTATAGAAGTAGATACTTATATGTTGTATTATAATATATTGTGTTACATTTGTATATATGCATATATTTGCTTTCTGTTTTTTAATTGAAAAATGCTATATTATTATTACATATATGAATTATTTTGTGCTACAAGAATGATGTGACTTCTTATTGTGATATTTTATCCAAATATATGTGCATTTATACAGCCACTTACATAAGTTTCTCCTGGGGTAAGTATACAACGTTAAAAAGAATATACAAAATGGAAAAGGGTTATCTGTTCTTGCTAGGAAAAGTTAGCCTGCTGCAGGCAATTTTTTTGTAACACTGCTATAGGTTAGAGGCATTTTGCTGCTTTAGAAGTAGAAAGTTTACTATTTAACCTGTGACCCAGCCAACCCTGTTACATATCCTGTAAAACTTTAAAAAACTTCTGTTACAATTTTTGGTTATTGTCTGTCACAAAGCCAAAAGCACCTGTGGTTAAGGAAATCTTATGGCTTTTACTGAATATAAAAAAAAAGTTAAAATCTAGAAATCAGTGACAGAAAGAGTCATTGTTCCAGCTGTTGAAAGGTAATTTGATTAGAATAATGAGCACGTACTTCTGTTTCGCAATTACTGTATTTCCCTGAAAAGACTATTATGCAAAGGTAATTATACTGGAGAGTTCCAAAGATGTACTTTTGTTTCCACATCTACTGTGTTTTACAAAGTGCAGTGCTGATGACATCGATTAAATTTCTTACAAGGAGATAAAGGTATATTTTATAAAATATTTTATATATTCCAACATCTGATCTATGAAGTGATACACTGCAATCTTTCAATGGGAAGGTTGAATGAATGGATATACAAATGTTCATTGGGCCTAAACCGTATGGGTGCCACTTGTCTAAATGAGCCATGGTTTTGACTTGGAGACCCTACTGAACCTTGTTTATGAGCCTTGTGTATAAGCAGCAGCACCCTCAGATGAGTGAGTGTCTGTAGGTCCTGGACTTGCAGTCTCAAGATCTACAATCTCACAGGCTTGACCAAGTTGTAGAAGTTTCTCTTCTACTGCCTTCCACCGTAACACCAAATAAGTAATGAAAATCTAAAACAACCTATACAACTGAGTCTTTGAAAACCTGTCTGGAAATATTTACACTCTAGATTTAGGATGCTCATTTTCTGAAATGGGCAACAAACTACACTTATGATTATGCTCAGGCTAAGATTAACCATGCAATCTATGTGTATACTTGGGGACCTGACAGTTCTGAATTCCCAGGCCTAGATTTACCTGAGCTGATCCTAGTACTCTGATGGCTTGAAAACTGTACAGATCCCCACCTTCAATCTACTAGTCTTCACCAGCCTGAGAACTTCAAGTTCTAGTTTTCATAGGACATGAAAAATAAGTGAATGGAGAAATGGGAGCTGTGACAGAACTAAGCAAGTGCATAATGTGAAGCCTAAGTCACCCATTGCCTTGCATCCCAATGCACCCCAGTAACTGGGTTCAGGTTAGCAGTAGTGTCCTTGCATTGTAGTCAGCTCTGCTGATTAAACCCAGCTGAGGCTACAAGCAAGCTGTCACTTGTACAACATCCATTGGTCTCTTTGGTATTACCCAAAACTAATGGCTTGGAAACCCCATTAGCAAAGAGCATGTAGGCATTGGTGACATTCACTTTCAGATATTCTCTTTAGTTGTGTCAAATTCAGATTGCTTCAATCTATAGGTACAAATTCAAGAACCATGTTTTCTCTGCTATATATTGAGGAGAATATGTAAACTATGCTAAAAAGAGGAGATACTGTTCTCCTAGGCATAGCTTCTGTCCTTGTAGTGGCTTGTTTCCTGTTAGATAAGGTTGTTTACTCAGTTAGTATTGGATGTAAATGTAGATAAAGAGGAAGAAAATAAAAAAGACCCCGTTTTTGAACTTTTCACCATTCTGCTAGTGATGTTGCGGTTACTTAGGAGTTTCACAGTTTATATCAAACTCAACAAGCATATCTTGTAATATCAGAAAGTTATATTGGTCTTTGCTTTTACTTTCAGTGCACATTACCCCTTGCTGGAGTACATGGTTAACAACAATTAGTAAATACCTTTTCAAATCCCAGTGATCTGGTTAATTTCAGCACACAGGATTTTTCCCCAAATATTTTTTATTTTTACTATTTTTTGCTAGTTATCTTTTTTTTTTTTTTTCAATTTGAAATATACATTCCATCCCCTCAATGAACAGACTTGTATTTCAAGTGACCAGTAATGTAACCTGGATAGTATATGGTAATTACAGTTAGTAATCCAGAGAAATATAGGTATCTTGATTGCACAGTGATATGATAGATGAGTAGCTATTTGAATAAATATGATGACCCGGATTCTTCTATTACTTTAGACATTCTATACTTTCAGTATCTATACCTCTTTCCTTTTATAACTGATGGAAGTGAAACAGTGGTTTAGAATACAGTACAACAGACATCTAATTCAAGAAAGTGCTTTAAACTTCTCCTTAGAAGCACTTATTTCTCCTGGATGATTCACTGTATTCACATGCATTTCTGCATGTAATCAGCTGAATTTTACTGCCAGGTATTCCTCAAGCAGTGTCTCCATCCAAAGCAAAGCAGCCATTAAGTGTAAGGCAGAAATCCCCAGAATAAACACCCTTTTCCCAAGTAGTAAAATTGTATGCAATTTGCCCGTAATATTCTCATCGTAAGGGTGATGGTTAGGTGAAACAGACATGACTACACTAACAGTATTTTGTTCACTGAGGATTGTAAGACTACGTAATAACTTGTTTTGGTTTTTGGCCACCCCAAATGTAGTCTCTCTGTATATATTTAGACAAAACAACTAGCAAACTTTTTAACCTCCCAGACACGAACCCAAGAGCGTGGGACTATTACTCATATATTTCTGTTTCTGCCTCCATAGATCTTGAAACAACTTTAACATCACAGGAAGAGGATCTTGTAAAGTTAAGTCTATATAAGAGCCAGAAGGGAAGGAGAAGAGATGTGAGTCTGTCTCTTTCTGGTTCAAAAAACCCTCAATGTACCTAGAGAATTCCCAATTTATAGATGTCTGTTAGACAATCCCACCAAATTAGGCAATTGTAGCACCCTTTTCATTACCACCAGGTTTCATTATTTGAATAGGAGCTGTAAGTAAGCAACTTACCTTCTTGGCAGGGTACAGTGTCAAGGATCATAAGTGGCTGGAGGCATCTTCCAATGAGCTTTCAGTCAGCCAACAGACTTCAGAGATGATCAGGTTGATAGATATACACCTGTCATCACTGTTTCCTCTGCTTATATAAAGGTTGCTCCTCAGGCAGACCAGAGGTTTCCCAAATTCAATTCTGAATTGCTCAGCTCACTCCAGATTCTGTGTGGGAAGAAATATATCTAACTCTAAACTCTGAATCACACTGTGTCCCCAGGAAGATATGTGGAGATTTATAAAAATCCTTATTTTTGATCTAGCTCATTCTTTTTCTTTCTGTGACTTCAATGTACTGCAAACTGTTCTCTCCAACAGCCTCAAGAGAAGATAATCATTGGCAACACTAACTGAGCCATGCACTTAAATTCATCATTTGAGAATATCTGGCTGATTTGGCAATCCGGATAGAAATTGCCCCTCTTCCTGTTAACCAGGTCTTCTTAAAATTGGATAATACAGTGGATGTCCACTGAAGACTTCGTAAGAAGGGAGCTGGAATAAAGGATTTTAAAATTGCCAAATGTTATCAACTATTTTCAGTGCACTAGCAAAAGCAGAGTAGCTGGGCCAAATGACAGCAGTTAGAAGCAGATCAGGAGGATAGACCCTTTCTTTAGATTTTTGTAAAAAATGTGAAAGGCTGCTAAGAAGTAAATAAATAATGCAACTGTACAGTATAGATAAAATGGAGAAAGTACTACTCTTAAGGAAACCACTACGGGTACAGATTACATTAATCTTACTTCAGACAGAGGTATATTTGCATTATTTGAATAAAACAGATTTTTTTTACCTCAAAAGAAACTCTGGAAAGAAAAGGGGAGCCATTAGATTTGAGGTAACAATTAATGTTATGGGATATTTAACAAGTACTGTTGGTGGCCTCAGAAATTAAAGATGAGTAGGAGGTAGATCCTGAATTCCAGGGAGATGCTCAGTAGAGCATAACAGGTATATCCATACTGTGTAGGGAGCAAAGATAATGCCAGCAACAATTTTCATGTAATTTCTCTAATATCAGCCTGACCTTGAACAATTCCAGGGATTGGACATCTTCAACTTCCCTGAACAACCTGGTCCAGTGTCTTACCACTTTCATCATAAAATATTTCTTTCTTATATCTAGTCTGAATCTATTCTCCTTCAGTTGAAACCATTGACCACTGTCCTGTCACTACAGGCCTTGGTGAAAGGGTCTCTCTCAAGCTTTGCTGTAGGCCCCTTTCAATACTGGAAGGTGCTGGAAGGTCTCCCTGGAGCTTGGTCTTCTTCAGACTGAACAACCTCGACTCCCTCAGCCTGTCTTCACAGAGGAGCTGTTCAAGCCCAGTGATCATTTTCATTTTCCCTCTCTGAACTGGTTCCAACAGGTCCATATCTTTCCTGTGCTGAGGACCCCTGAACTGGAAGCAGTTCTCCAGATACAGTCTTCTGAACATGGAGTTAAAGGGGAAGAATCACCTCACTCAACCTGCTGATAACTCTTCTTTTGATGCAGGCCAAGATATGATTGGCTTTTTGGGCTGCAAGCACACATGGCTAGCTCATAGCCAGCTTTTCCTTCACCAGTATCCCCATGTCCTTCTTTGCAGGGCTGTTCTCCACACAGGCATCCCCCACTCTTTAGAGGTATTGGTGATTGCCCCAACCCAGGTGCAGGACCTTGCACTTGGCCTTGTTGAATTTCACGATCTTCTCAGTGAAAGTGGGCCCAGTCCTCAACCTGCCAAGGTCTCTCTGAATGCCATCCCTGTACCTACAAACTCACATTTAGATCTAACCTTTCTTATAGGTAGTAAGAAAATAATATGGTCAATATTAAAACATTTAGTGTGCTTACAGAAAAAAGAAAGAAATTTACGTAGATGTTCTTCACTGCTAAATCTGCGTCCTCACTTGGACTTAAGAGACAGAATTTATGCTTTACTAACAGCAGTTGCTGTGCCCCCCCACCCCTTCACCAAAAAAATCAATGAGTCATTTAATGCAGTAATTTCTGCCAAATATTTAATAAGATGGCAAGAATTCTTCATAATGGGAACAGATGAGAACCAAAGAAAAACATCTAAAACTGACTTTTGGCAGAACATGAGATTTAGGACAGAATATATTGAAAGACAGGGAAATGAAACACAAAACACCTGGTGCTTTGTACATTTCAAGTAGATGATTTTCACTGAAAAATCAACCCAAAATTAAGGCAAGTTTTATCTACCTAAAACACAACAGCACCTTGTATATCTTTTTTTTTATTGCCTGGCCTTACCATTAGTGGCACATCACAGACAAAGCTTCCTTAAAGCACTTGGTGATGTGGTAGGACAAATCTCCAGAAATCATTTTGAGAATTTTAGTCCACACTGGGAGTACATGCCATGGAGTGATTTAAAGCCTACTGGGAACAAAGTACCATCCCTATGATCCTAGAGACAAACAAAATAGCAGGAATACAACCCAAGATTAAGCCTTTCATTTTGATTTTTTATAAGAGGAAAAAAAGAAATTAAAAAATTAGCAAATCACAATATTTTCACTTAATTTTTCGTTTTTATTTTAACTTCAGCAGAAATCCTTGATCTATATATGACTTTTATGTGACATGGTATTTATGATATTTTGGGGGAAATGTGTGTATTAATAAGACAGCAATGGATCATTAGAGTAGGCATATGCACTCCACCTAACAACACAATAGATCAACTAAGGGAAGAAAGCTTTTATACTACACCTAGACAATTTTCTTGGCCAAAACATAGAATTACCTTCTAATTTTACAATTTATCTGCTGTTTTAATTTTATATATGTGGGTTACTTTAATTTTCATGAAAAGGAGGAAATTGCAGACATTAGTAACTCTAAATCTTTGCAAATGTGCTAAAGGGTACAAAATGGCACAATATATGCTGCTTTCAGTGTTTCCTACTCTTACAAACTGGCTATGCAGTATGTTGACCTATCTGGATGGTCCCCAATCCTGAATAATTCTAAGCAGACTTGCATAAGAATGGAAAAGAATCAATGTATATAATTTTTATTCCCAGTCTCACCATTTTTCTTTTTTATAATGTCCCATCCAGACTGAGGTCACACATCCTAGGAAATTGCTGCAGCAATTATATATAACCTGATAACATATAACATATATAACATATAACCTGATAACAGGTTATATTAGCTAATTTCTATCTCAATTCATAACTCACCATGTTGTGGGTTTTATTAGGGTAACCCTATAGAATTCTGATTAAAGAGAGCCTGGTGAAATTGTAGCATATTTATCTTTCTTCTGCAGTACAACAGAGTTCAGAATTAACCAGTGGGATTTATTCACATGGTGTTTGAAGCAGTCAGGAGAGACAGAGAGTCCTCTGTCATGTTTGATAGGTTATGTGCTCCAAATTGAATATCAAACAGCCTGTTGGCATCATCAATCGTGAAAAAGGTATCTTTTCTCCTTTATTTGGAGCCTTAATTTCTTTGGAATAAGAAAAAAGAAGACCGCCTAGCATCTTTCCCTACAAATTTTACCTTTAAGCTCATTAGTCTATATAGACTAAGCAGAAGGGACTTTGCTACTTTGGGAAAAAGGTGAATTCTTTGGCCTTGAAACATTACTAGGGTTTTTTGCTTTATTTTCCCCCTCTTTTTCTTGTTTGTCTGCAGAGACAATAGTGTCACTTTGTGAAGACACTACAAAAGAAATAATTTCAAGAGTCATCTTGTCATCTACGAGTAAAAGGATTCACAGAAGTTTTAGCTGCAGGTCAAAGTATCTTTTTTCAAACCACTAATCTACTAAACACAAAAGTACCTCTCCATAAATTGCTAACCAGGATACTCTATGCATCTCTTCAACAGCAGCAGCAGGTAATCTGAAAACTTTTCTGCTTTTAAAACAATTTCCCAGATACTCAGTTTTAAAGGAAAATGACACATACAGTAACAATTATTTTTACATTAATGCAATTTACCTTGAAGACACTGGAAGTTCTGCCCACCTACACCAAAGCTGAATGTGACCCGTAGTACTCAGTAACATTGTTTCTTAAAATATTGCCATCAGCAACCAGAGATTCCTAAATCAATATTTTTATATTTGTCTCTTTTAAAGGAACAGATGAAGTATTATTTAAATTTACCGATTTAAGCAAACTCTCTCACATTTTTATGTTTTTCAACATGACCTTTCATATGTGCTTTCAGCAAAAATTTGTCAAAATTAAGCAACTTTTTCACCTGTAGAAGAGGTCTTAAACCGGGCAGAAAGAGGAATACTTTAGTTAGTAATGAAGTAATCTCCTGTCAGTTCTAATTAACCCTGGTCTATAGGCAAGGTCTGTACACAGCTGTTAAGAAATCAAGGACTTCCTGCCAGTCTTTCTGCAAGGTACAGAACTGATACATTTCTCTCGAATATGGATGAACACTGTCTCTGCTTTGACAAGGGTGTTTTGGAGGTTTTTTTTTAATATCTTCCTGTTACTATTCATGTCAAATTTCTGGCACAAATCCAGAAGTTTTCTAGCTTTTACTTTATGATGTTGCATGCAATCTATAATGTAGTTTCACTACAGTGCCTGGAATCATGGCATTTGTGAGCAACAGCTTTAAAAGGAAAACCATAAACACTTGCCTTGTAAACTTGTCTCCATCTCCAAATTTGAAAAGTTGGAAAGACAGCAACCCTTAGCTTTCCTCTGGGGAACAAGTGAACAGGCCCCTGCTCCAGAAATACTAATCATGACAGACAAGTTGACAGTGTCATCCTAGGTTTTATGAAGCCCCAGCTTCACTGTTTTCATTCCTTCCAGTGCAAATGACCAGAAAAGCATTTTTGACACTCACAACCCCTCACAAAACAGCAGATTTGTTCACTGGGGTAGGGATTCACAAAGGTATTTCAGTTGCCTTGTACTCTGCATTACATGTCACTGTCATTAGATCAAATAGAAACAAGGAAGACATAAAAACAAGATGAAGGGTTACAGTATATGGATAAAAAGACAGATATTTTCATTTTTACTGTGGTATTGAAGTGCACTTTTGTCAGTTCTCAGAATGTTTAAAACACAAGTAAAAGAAAAGTAAGTATGGATCTCTCCCAAATTTTTGTGTTAGAAGAGGAGAGCATAATCCTCAGAAAGCATTTTGCAGACTCTTCCACTTGTTCCCTGTGCTGTAAGACACCTTTCTTCCCAGTCAGTCTAGGACACAAGCTGGGTCATACAAATTATCTGCATGGAAAAATAACCCTAAAGAAAGATCAAGCACAGAAAGACTAAAGAAGGGGATGAGAAAAATTTCAACAAGTATTACTGCTTGGAGAACATGGAGTTGCAACTTAAAAAGCCAACTATCTTCTTCAATCAAGTCCACAAAGTAAAAAACACACTGTATATCTGCAAGACCAACCTGAAGAACACTAGGCTGAAGCAACTCTACTGTTGTCTACTGTCAGTGGGAATGTGGCAAGATAGAGAACTTGTATTAATATCAAAACAAACTGTAGTTATCCAAGGGAGATAAAAAAATCCTTCCCTAGAAAATATAGAATGTACAGATGCAATTTCCAGTTTTCCTAAGGGTTCCTATGATACAGGCTCTGTTTATCATGTATATCTCTTAGCTAGAGCAGGTAGCATTTCGTCATTTTACTTGCCAGACCTTTGCCTCACTGTTAAAATAGGAAATCAAATTAAGAGACCTTCTTTCATCAGTTTTGACTCCTTTGTTATGCAGGCCCATATCGACTGATTTGAAGGATTTTGTTTTACACAGAGAATTAAAATAAAATGCAGTATCTTCGTTTAAGCCTATTCTATTTTCCTTATGGTTATTTCTTCTATTTTTATCTTCCTTTCCCTTAGAACGCATACTTTTGTGTCATTCTTAAAAGACTCCCACACTCCTTAGGCATGCAATTAGAAAATGTAACGGAGTTTTTCCAAAACTCTTGCTTTTTTCAATGTTATGCACCTCACAGATATGTTACTGGGGATCAACCTGTTTCTGCTTTGGTACACAAATAATTGCATTATTACTTTGTTATCAGCAAAGGAGCAGCTAAGAGTTTAACGTTTAGGGTCAAGTGAAATCTGTCCGTGGCTTTATGGGTAATTAGGTTAGGTTACAAGAGTCAAGTGAATATTCATTAATTACAGGATGAATACTCAGCATGTAGTAGTAATTTGCATTTCTCCATGCTTCCAAACCTAATTCATGACTAGTATTGACATAGCAATCACATTACAGGCATTATTTTCTTCCAGACAAAGGAATAATTGATTTGTAAGAATCCATATAGTATACCAACAAAACTTTCTAAAGGACTGACTCCTTTAGGAATCTGGTAGAATTAACGTTACTTTCTTCCTCCATTATTGATGACCTTTCTCCACAGTTTTTAAAGAGGACTTATCTGAAATAATGGAAGTTATAATAGTTGACACAATCTTATTAAGTAATGTCATTCCATTTTGTACAGAGCTTGATTGACATATTCTTGTCAGCAACATTTATATCTCAACAGTGAATTATAAGACTTTTTAAAGCCTGAAAAGGACTGCCCAGGATGTTACATAATATATAACTGGAACTTAGATACATAAGTTCTATCAAAAACTTTGTTGCATTTGCTTAGCATTAGACGTTCCTCATCTCTTTCAGCCATTATGATTTTTACCAAATGCTTATCCAGATTTCATTAGTACAGCCCCTGTGTTATAGCAAAATTTCATTCCTATACATACTTTTTTAATTGGAAGAATAAAGCAAGGAACCACCAAACAGCTACATAGATTAAAAAATCTTCCTTTCTCAGGAGCTAAAAGTAGATTAATCAACATTTGTAGTAGTTGCTGACTTTTGCAGCCTTTCAGCTTAGAGTTCCAGTCATTTCTCTGGGCTCTCTAACTCTTCACATGTCCCAAGCCAAGGTAGTAAGTAAAGTCTATTTAGTGCTGAATAGACAAGTAGAGACTCTTCTTTTTACCAATCCATAAAATAGAATCAAAAAGTCAATAAAGCCAGACCTCTCTCCATTGCTTTGGAGAAGAAGAAAATAGAGCAGGTACTTTTGCTTGCCATTTTTTAACATGAATTCCAATTTAAATGTTCTAACACCAAGTATGCAGCAAACTATTTATAAATTCAAATGAACAGAGAGTCACCATACATATGCAGTTTGAAAATTTTAACTAAGTGAAATCAATGATGGGCCAATCATCGAATTTCATGAAACTAGAATTTTGTCAATTACATTTTGCTATCAGTTTAACAGCAAAGGATTAATGAAAGGCCATTAAATATGCAGGTCAAATTTTGTCAGAGATTTGATTACTATCTATTTTTTTAAAACCTATCACATCTCACTTTAAGACCCAGGTGTCTTTACCTAATATTTTCCTGCATATATTTTATTACTGGACCCTTTTATTTATCTTTTCAGAATTATATTATCGAGAGCATTAATTCCACCACAAATATTTTTGGGAAGAGGTGTTTTGTTTTTCTTTTTTAAATCTGGATGAAGATACTGGCCAGAAGTGTTCACTCAGCCACTTTGCATCTCCAAAAAGATCTGTATGTCAAAAGTTATTTGACATAAAAAGACAAAAAGGGATTGAGAAGGAAAGTTATTTTTTTAATTGTGCCTATAAATTCCATTAACTGAGCACCTTGCATGAGCAATAGTAAGTGAAGGAAAGGGAAGGACATTTTTGAATAGAAAAAAAAAAGAGATTATTTCACTAAGGAGAGTAGGTATTTGCAAAATACCATATTCATATGCTGTGGAGGAAGATGTTAACTATATATCCCACTGGAATGTGGGATATAATTCATGTTTGAAAATACCTATGGTTTTGGCAACATACCTGGTTATGGACATGATTGTGTGTCCATTTGGCCTGTATCTACACTAGAAAATTAAAAATAAAGTGCCCTGGCAATAGACATAGCAAATTTCAGCAATTTGGCATCCACCAGCAGCTTGCAAAATACTCAAGGAAGCTATTACCTCTATTGTATATTTTTTTCTTTCCCACCAAATGGGAAAGAACTCAGATCCTGTCCAAAACTGACCAAATGCAAATTTTCTCACACAGAGGTAGTGAGGAAATTAAGCTACCTTATATGTTACTTCATTGACGTCTTTATCAATTTAGAGATTCATCATTGTCTCATAAGACAATTTATCACTCCAATGTTTTCATCATATTCTGCTTCAGGCTACTGAAAAACAGGTAATACACTGCACAACTTTCTGTCCAGTTATACACCTCAATTATCAAATTTTATATACTGAAAATGTATATTAGTTCATGTAAACACCCATCACTGAGTATCTAAATACTCCAAACATAATTATTTATTCTCAGAAGTTATCAACACAAGTAGAAGTACTGCCACTGTTATACTGACATACACTATACAGAGAGGAATTTCACAGAAAACCTGCTCTAGGTCAGCCAAAACTGAAGACATTTTGACAATAATTTTTTTTTGCCCTCAACTTTATATTTTTTTCTGTTTTCCAAACACAACCCAGAACAAGATGAGAATCATAGTCAGTTTTTGGTATCTGAATCAAGTTTCTCAAGCAGCCTTATTAAGAGGATGGCTTCTTATAAACTGTCTACTGTTCATTCAGGAGCCCAACAAACCAGTGTCGAAACCCTGTAGGAGAGGAAGCTACTCAGCA
Organism: Climacteris rufus; assembly: GCA_013398175.1. Taxonomy (NCBI): domain Eukaryota; kingdom Metazoa; phylum Chordata; class Aves; order Passeriformes; family Climacteridae; genus Climacteris; species Climacteris rufus. Next base: position 194,836 of record VZRZ01004631.1, on the reverse strand, counting down.
GCTCCTCAGGCTTCCTACTGGAGTCAATAACTTGAGACAGCACATGCAGCTGTTGTGAGAGAACTACACAGCTTGGATAGATAGTGAGGCATGAGAAATCTGGTAGTGCCAAAGGAAGTGAAAGGCCTAGAGTGTGTTATTCCCCTTATGGCCAACTAGAATATTTTTAGGGGAGGAAATAGAGATTTAAAATGAATTCAAAATTATTTATTAAAAGCAACATTTGACCTTTCACAAACTTTTCTTTTATATCCTGTCTGATTTTTAAAAGTTTTTCCTCAAATCTTATTTAAATTTTACATTGGTGAAATACAGTGGAGTTTCTTTTGGTTTACGTCGGTGTAACTGATATCAGCATCAGGCCCACTGTCTCCATTGTAAGTAAGACATGAATGGCCATTCTTCATGGTCATATAAAATGATACAGAGGTCTCTTGGCACAATCATTACTTTTTCCATCTTCTGTAGACAAACAAACCCATAAAACAGAACTGACAGATGTTATAACCCAAGAAAATGAAAGAGAAAAACCCACAATACAGAAGAACTAAAGAAATTCTAAATAAAGTAAGACTGTGACAACTTTCTGGAATACACCTGCTTGTATTTCAGGATTTGGAAAGCATAAAATCTATATTAAAAAAAAAAGGTACTGCAGTTGTTGTCCTTGATAGATCGGGATACTGCAAAGAGCAGCAGAAAGATCCCAGAACACTTGTTTGGGAAGTGCAATACAAGTTTCCTTCTATTTGTAATACATCAGGTCTGTATAAGTCTGTACATATTAATGTGTCTTACATTTTGTTTTTGTTTTTGTTTAAGAAACCTGACTTTCATTTTTGAAATAGCTTAGTATGTGTTTAGTTACACTCAACATCCAAAATAAAAAATGCGCACTTTACCACACACTGTATCGAGAACATATTGTGATTTAAATTAACAGTAGATAGTTAATTAAAATTAATAATTTCAAAAAACTAAAATTTTCATTAACTAAAAGCTCCATTCTTTGTTGAAACTATGACCTGAAATTCAGCATCAGCTACCTCTGACTGTAGTTGGAAACTTCTGAAGTATCAGTTCTCAGGCTGAAGCCATCCTCAACCTTGTAAAAAATAATAATTTTAAAAAGCATTTCTTTGAAAATACGCCTTTTCAAAGATATATGCATGTGCTGGAAAGATTTACCAGATTCTCTGATTTGAGAGTGCTTTCAAATGTAGCAATTTCAAAGATCTCACTTAATAGATACTATGGCTCAGGCTGCAGTTGAAAGTGTTGGTTTCAACATTGCTGGAGGTTTTAGGAATATAGGAGTTAATAATGGACTGCACTGAATAAAACACAAACAGCACACAAAAATCCTCACACTGACAAAGAGTTTTTTCCAGTTTTTTAAACTGGACTTTGCTCCAAGCTCTGCAGTTCTATAATTTTCTGGCTTTTGATTTCTTCAGATTCCAACACTGAATCCGATATTTTGAAAGGGAAACGTGTACAGACATATACACATCCATTTCTATTTGCCTGTCTTTGTGAACATCTCTCTTTATCAGTCATTCTGTCCACTTAGCTGTTTATTGGAGTAGTGACTGTAATTGGAAACCAACATTATAGAAATATAATCACAAATGCAGAATTAACCAAGCAAGATGTCTTGTCCTTGTACAACTATTCATTGAAGCATAAAACAGACATAAGGCCCTTCCAACAAAAATGCATGCATAACTACTGTAAGGTTCAATTAATGCTTTTTTAAGTGGCTTAGGATACTGAATAAATTGAAAACAAGCCCAGGAGAAATGGTGCATACGTATTTATGTGTGTTTAAAATCGGTCTCTATAGCTTTTGTGCTTTATATGTTCTGGATGCATTGCACTAGTTGAGAAACACAAAGGAGCCGTAAAACTGACTTAACCAGCCAGTTAAGCTACATTAGCGGGTACTTTGTATCCTTGTAGTGGATGCCTCGGGTCATCAAATTCAAAGCAGTTGGAGTAAAGGTGGGAAGGTAACCTTTGAAGTAGGTGAGATCCCTTAGAGCTTGATCCCCAGCCAATTGACATCAGTAGTGAGATGCCCATTTGTCTTAAACTGGTGATCATAATTAGTCTAATTTATTGGATTGCATCAGCCATTTCCCCTGCACTTTAGTCTCTAGTGTTGACCTGAAAAACTGTTTGCTAGCCCTTTTTCTAAATAACAACCAGGGACTTCAGTGTGACTTGACTCAAAACACACAGCATTAACTACAGTGATTTTTAAAGGTAAATACAAAACTATAGTTGAGCTGTTGATAGGATTTTGCTATAAAATTCTGAGCCATATTTTTGGTTTCTTTCAATTCCTGAGTAATTCTCTGTTGCTGATGATACACCTTGAATGATTTGGTTGTTGTGGTAGTTTCAATGACGAATGCCTAATCTCTTCGCTCTAGCTTATGTTCTTTCTTATTCGTGGCTGCAACAACGTCCTTTGCACAGGCCTGCCGAAAGCTTAGTGAAGCTGACACTGCTCTCCTCTCCTTTTCCTCTTACTAATCGCTAGAATCCAGAAAGCTTCTTCAGAATACCATAAATATTGTAAGAGATAAGCAAGCTCAACTTATGATACACTTATTCTGGTCAAGTTTCCATAAACTCCAAAAATCCCAACGATGGTTTCTGCTGGGGATTTTTAAGGATAATATCCAGTCTCTAAAACATCATGTCTAATGTGTTTTTCTTACATACATCACCTTAGTTCCCTTCAGCCTTTTCACTTTCTCCCTTCTGTTTTGTTATCCCATATGTCTGTGCTAAACAGAAGCTGCCAAGCATGGTTTTCTATAGCATTTGTTAACATAGTTATACCAGTTCTTATCTTTAAAATTTCATTAAGAAGCTAAATCAAATCTTTGTAAAATTATCAATTTGAAGGGGGTTTTATATATAAAATTAAAGATAGAAGACACTGTAGGTGTAGTTAAATGCTACAGAAAAGCCAGGTTACTGGCTGGCAGTGTTAGCTACTAAAAAGAGTGGGGTTTTGGTTTCATTCTGAATAGTTGCTGAACTGTCAATCAAAAATCTTGTTGTACATGAATCTGATGTCAGATCAATATCTGACAAGATTTTTGACTGTCAGGACAAATTTTTAGACATGGATGTAATGCCACATCCATGTATAACAAGGCTCATGTAGAACAGCTGCCAGTGATAGAATCCTGTCATTCATACATTATCAAAACAGTTAGAGTGTCTTCCTGAGATCTCATGTGTCAGGTAACTACATCAGCACCAGAATTTCCTCTGTAATCATGAGCAAATCTCAACAAAATTACAGGTTCAATTAAAGAAGACAAAAATCCATAACTGTTTGTGCTTTTAGATTCACAATCATAAAAATGTTGGGGGGGTTTCTTCTCCCCTGTGGACTCTTCAGTACAATAATATTCATGTTTTACTTTCCTCTTATCAAAGACATGGAAATGCATGGGATTTGTGTCAGTGTGCTTAACCAATGGAACATCCTACAAATTACATTGACAGCAGGTAGAATAGGAGGGGTGGTAGCAAGAATTGCAGAGTAGAAAAGGAATGCACGTATGTTGCACACTTAAATAGCAAGTAAAACCAGCAAGAAAGCACATATGAAACATGTTCAAAATTCATCAGCTGTACAAAAGCATTAAGTTATGCCATATTTTCTTGGAATTCTAGTTTATTTTCTAGATTTGCCCCAACAGAACCAATCTGGTAGACTGATTACTGCAAAGATAACAGAGCTTTGAGACATCGTCTGGTAGTAATGTCCACAACATATTAAGGTGGGTGCAAAACAGTTCAGAATCTTCAGTCTGCCCGGAAATGCAAGTCTTTCAACTGAAAAGCAATGCGAGATGCTGGAGAAAGCACAGTGTTTCAGAAGGGTGTTCACAGTGAAAAGAGAAGCTGAGCTATAGAGAAACAGGCACACCTAAATCTGTAAGACAAAAGAAGTAAAGGAGTCTGATAGAGTAATTTGCCTAATTATAGGTTACTTAATATTACCCGAGTTACTCTAATGTACCTGAGGTATAAATGTTGAGCTGAGAAGCAGAACAGATGAGAACCTCATGCCTTTCTGACGCAATAGCTGGAGATTAGGAGGAGTACCCTATGTATCTAGAATGGATCTAGATTATTATAGTGAGTTGTGAATCACACAGTGGCTCTGCTTTCATTTCTCTACCTGAGAAATTTCTACTCTACCTATTACCATGGCAACTTACCAAGGACTATCCTTTTCTCTGAGCACAGACCATAAAGAGACAATATCAGATACAGACTAAGTCCAAGATGCTGACATCTACATCACACTATTAATATTTAATACCTACAGTAACAGAGTATTCAAGAAAAATGCTTTCCTAGTATGTGTGCATGCCACTTATACACAATCCTTTTCTATTCTTACGTATTGTAGCTTTAAATCTGTTATCCTTAAATTAGGTATCCTTATATTAGGCATCCTATCACCAAGGTAGGATTACTTATTTCATATTCCAGGTATTTTGAAAAACCCACATGGAACTAATCTCTTCTGCTGGTGAGTGACTTTTGGACTGAAAAGGGAAATCTTTCCAAGCTTACAACAATGCTACAAACTCAGATTTGGAAGAGAAATGAGGTATGCTTTACCCAAGCAGTATTGTGAAACACCTTTACAAGGATAAATATTGCTTTTAATGCTAGAAATAAGACAATTCTTTAAATGTAATACATCTTCCCTTATAAAGGGTAATTTGACCTTACATCTCCTCATATTTTGTGTCTTTGTACTTGGTTCAACACCAGATCTCATTTGTGCTTCATTGCATTTAGAGGACTATTGACTACATAATGTTTCCTGGCACCAAAAGTTTTAATCAAAACTGAATCAGAATATAGTTGTCATTTTGGTCAACAGCATCAGTTTATTTTCTGGATGACTCTTGAAAAACCACTGATATGGTCAAACTTACAAAGTCCCTCACTGTACTAACCTTTGAAAGGTCTACACCAAAACAAACTAGTTCCGAAGGGATGATGATCCATGGACATTTGATGATTGAACATTATGACAGGACTGGAGAAGCACTAAGCAGTGAAGATTCTGTGATTCCATAAAATTAAAACACAAAGATATGTCATGCCCTATCACGGCTGGCATGCTGGAGACTCAGAAAGAAAGAGCCAGAGACAGCTGTGTTCAGGTTCAGAGGAAAGGAAGGAAGGAAGGGGGCAAGACCCACCTTCTTTATTCTTAAATACTCTTTTAGAAATTAGTAGTCATTGGAGGAATTCAGTTCTTCCTCCTTCAACCACAGTGGTCAAAGAAAATGTCCATCAAGGGTCTGTGTCCATGGGAAAGGAATGCAATAACAAGATAATTCTACAATAACATGGCTATGTTTACAGAACAATAACCTTGAGAACTAGCTAGTATGGAACTAGCTATTTTTAACAGCAAAAGTAAGGCAACAATGCCCTTCCTTGTGGCTTCCCAGTGGCAAGCCCACATGCATTTGTTCTCAGATCTCTTTCTTAGAAAAACAAATGGGCAGGGAGTTAAACTGATAAACACAGCTTCACTTAAGAGATCTACATTTCTTTGTGGGATTACTTTACAGTAGTAGCATGCTCTCAACTTTGTTTTACCCATATTTCTGAATACTATACATTTTAACACATTCATTTTATTGCTCTACTAAATTGTGGATGATACATTGACAAACCTGTTTTCAGTTACCATAACTTGTACTTCTGTTTGCTGACAGTATATTCTATTTTAGTAGTTGGTTATGAATTGCCTTAAGTCATCTGAACTGCATGATCCAAAGATGTTCATATTTCTTTCCTTCCCTGATGGCAAAGAACTACTTTCCTTTCGCAGTCTTTTTTTAAAAAATTATAATTACTCTAGAGTCTTGCCTCTACACTCATTCATCATTCTCTCCTATTAGTCTTATCACTCTGTCGGGCTTGAGAGACTTGGCTAGTAACATCACTGGTAACTCAAGTTTGAAATAAGGCTATCAAAACAGATAGGCTTATATGCCAACTCCTTGGACAAAGTGTAATTGTAAAGAATGGAGCAAAGTCATAATGAGAGGAAAATCTTCCACCTTTGGGAAGCCTGCTTTCTTTCTGTCACTTTTCCATGTTTCTACAGGCAATTTTCTGAAGCTCAAAAGTAGAAGACAGAACCAATTATAACAAATTTTAATTAATAATTTAATTAATGTTAATGTTGTCTTCTATTGTTAGCTAATTGTTGTTAGCTATAACACTAAATATTCATATTACAGTATTTTGAAGTAAGTATTGTTGTCCTGGTTTAGGAATTGTATTCCCCAGTTTAGTGCTCCTGCTAAAACCACACTTCCACTCCCTTTCTCCCACTGTCCTCTCCCCACTGTGGGTGGCTGGAGAATTGGAGGCACAAAAGGCAAAGATTGAAGGTTAAGATAAGAACAATTCACGGGAAAAAACTAAACAAACAGTAACAGGAATTGTATTAATAACAGAATTGTACGAAAGAGAGGGTGATTCATGTGTTAAAATGCTCCCTGCAGAGTCCAGGATCCGACCATGGCCACGCTATCCCCAACCACTTCCTCTGACTCAGGACCTGTGCCATGCTTACTCAGCCAGAAGGAACCCCTTTTCCCCAGAGAGGGTCCCTTTTCCCACCCACAGCAATGATATGTGATGGTATAGAATAACCTCCAGGTGTTGCCCATTTTTCACTGTAAAAATAGCTAGCTTTCTGTTAGACAGTTTCAAGGATGAGATTTTGTAAACATAGCTATGTTGTTGTAAAAATTATCTTTTTACATTCCTTTCCCATGGACACAGATCCTTTTGACGGACATTTCTTGTAACCAATATAGTTAGAGACGGAAGTGTTAATTTTCTCCAATGATCTGTGATTTCTAAAAGTGTATATAAGAATTAAACGAAGGTGGGTTCTCCCCCCTTCCGCCCCTTGCTCTGAACAAGCTCTGACTCCGTCTTCTCTGTTCTGCGCCTTCGGCTGATAAGCCGGGATAAGCCGTAATAACAGGCAGCCCGGTAATATCCAGGCCCTGGCCTTGCCCCATTCTGGCTACTGAAAAAATGAACCCTCTCCTGGCCGGAACCAGGACAGTTGTGTTTACAGTTCTAAGCTCTGATATATGAAACTGATGACTTTCAAGAGTCTCCTCTGCAAATAAACTGTTACTGTCCTATTTCTTTTTTCCTTAAAAGTTATTCTGTTGTCATGGTCTGCAACTTTTTAATGCCACTAAAATACATGGCAATAGGAATGGGAAGGTTAGAAATTTTTTCTTTCAAATCCAATAGTTAAGAAAATACAAGAAGTTGCATTTTGTGAATTAAGGCTGTCTTTAAGTAACTGAAGCTCTATTAATGAATGTGATGAACATTGTAGAATCACAGGCGTTTGACAACAAGCTGTTACTGAGTTAATGTACAGTATTGCACAGTCTCAGGAAATCAACTTTCATAACACAATTATATCTCAGATCTTCTGAAATTTAAACAACCAAATCTAACAGGAATTTCTATTTTTCAGTTGTTTGATTTTGACCAAATAAACCATTTGTGAAGGCTGAAGGAATACCCATGGTTGCAGAAAATGAATGTGGCAGCTTATCCAGCATGTTCAGAGACTGTATCTTCCAAAGACCCACAACAGGTTCAAGAAATGGATTTTATTCTTTACATTTTAAGGTCTCATCTTTAGATATCTATAGTCATATTCAGAAAAACGGACTGTCATTTCTGAGGTGTGAATCTTCTGACCAAATGCAGACAACATAAGACAAATACACCTTGAAAGCAATTTTCTCCATTGACTCTGCAGAGATCCTAAGCTGACTGGCCAAGATGAGTACCACAATGCACTGAAAACTGAAAGTTTCATCCCCACAGGATCATATGAAATGTTAGAATGAGGTACTTAGTAGTACTTGTAGTCAGTCTTAAGAGAAAGACAGATCTCACAGTTATGCTGATCAAGACTATTGCCAGGAACAATCATTTACAAACAAGACATATATTAACATGTGCCCTTTTGAGGAATACAAACACCTAACTCAGTGTTTCTCATTAGATTTGGGTCATACTTTCCTTCAAATTGTAGACTTAAGGATTTTGTTCTGGACTATGGCAATCATTCATACACTCAGAATAGCCCAACCTCAGCAGACGCATTCAGGGATTTCCCATACACACAATCGGAAATATTTAATGGAGTGGAAATACAAGCTTGAGGAGGTCTACAACTCATGTTTCTTGCTCAGTGGTGACTGCTCCAGATATTTGTCTGCTATGCAGAAATTAGGCAGAAGTAAGAAATTGCTCCACTGCCAGCTTTGTTTTAAGAAACTGGACTACTGTGATGTCTTTGTATGCAAGGCCTGTTTGTGCACTAGACCTGCTCCAGGAACTTAGGCAAGTTTAGGCACCTTCTCCAACAAAAAGATCTATAAGAGTAGACCTTGGAAGGAAGCCAAACACATAGTTCCATCTAACCATGCACCTCTGTATGCACGGAAACCACAGGTTAGTTCACATGAGTCAGACCTATATTAGGCAACTAAATGAGGCCAGAACTATACTCTTGCACTGAGTCCAAGAAGCATAGGAATAGTAGGTAAAATCTTTAATCTCCTGAATGAGGATGCTTGACTCCAGCCTTACTTTTGTGAAAGGTACCCAGCCTCTCTTAACTCCTAAACAAGCCTGGGAACTGTATGGGAGAGTGATGATTTAATATAATTGAAGTACCATTTATTTTAAACAATAATAATTAAATATTAATAAGTAATTTAAACAAACATATTGTGCTCAGATGCTAATATTAACACAACCCAAAGGCAATTTTTGTTGTAAAATGAAGAAACATGGACTCTTGTGTAACTAGGTTGTTCCTAAAACCAATTTTATTAGCTGTTCTTTTGCATTTAAAAGTGGGCTGTTTGAATCACTTTCCTGAACAGCAAACTGTCTCTTCTATAATTTGAAAAAAATCTCCAGATTTCACCAATAAACCTAGGTTTGTGAAATAATTTGACTCAGCCCCAAAGGAAGTATTAAGGCACACTTATCAGGCAGAAAGAGACTGAAGAATAGCCAAAAAGGACTTGTTAAAATACATTTATGAGCTTAAGCCATAGTGAAAGTCAATTGTTCTTAGATTGCTAAGTTGTTCAAATTGGCAATAGCACAGATAGAAGTGAATTTTATTCCCACACCTCTTTGAGGAAAAGAATGTAGAGAAAGGAAGAAGAAATCAGTGGGTGTAGATGAAGATGAATGAAACTATGAGATTAGAAGACTCAGTGCTATGCTACAGTCAATCTGTGAAGTGTAGAGAGCCTTACTTAGCAAGCCATCTGCAGCAGCCCATAAAGAATAGTCTTACAGGAGTATGAGATGACAGTAGTTATTATTCCTTATTCTGTATATCTCTCTCATTTACTTAGAAGGCAAGCTCTTTGGAACCTTAGGCAAAATGATGAGGAACATGAATAACAATGTTTTCATACATGAGCTTTCCAGGACAATAAAATGGCATTGCTATGCTTAAATATTAAAGACAGAAGACATTGTTTAAAGTAATCTGAATATATGTATATATTTTAGATCTCTTATCCATCACTAGCTGGGAAGATTTCAGACACATGACAAAAAATATTCTTTTAATTCCCAGTTACATCTTCAGTCAAATTTATTGTCATTTACACCCCCCAAAAAAGATTATCATGGCTGGTGTTACTTCAAACCCTCTTTATGACAGATCAGATATCTAGGATATTTTTTACCATACAGAATTCTCAAAATCCGGCTGGGAAGGATCTCCAAGTTAAAGAATCTGAGATATTATCCCTCAAAAACTGAGGAATTTGTGATAAGCTAGGTCATTCAAAATTACCTAAATGGTAGTGGAGGTCTTTTCTGCCCTGAAGTGGGAAAAAATAACCTCAAATATCTTTCTTCTTTCAGCTTTGGGCTGAATATTTCAAGGAATTTCATACAAACATTACACTGAATTTTATCTGAAAATTGTGTGAAGAGAAATATAGGGGGATTTTTTTATTAATATGAAATACAGTGTATAAAGCAAATCCTTATCAACGTTATGTAAAACCTTGGAGAAAGTATGACAATACCATCCTTCTTCCCTTATCTTTAGTGCTGTAAACATTTTTCAGAAATATTACACATCTGACATGGGGAATAGCAACATATCCAAGTGAATCTCATCCAAATCTACTCCACAAGGCTCTCATAGGAGCTTTAATGACCTCCACTTATACAAATGGACTACTTAATGCAAAAGAAATTATTGCTAGTCTGAATGAAAAGGAGCCTTTGACAGGCACAGTCATTCACAGATTCACCAAATGACTAAAATCACCTTTGTATTGCTTTCTCCTGTGAATTACTGATGTTGCTGGAAACAGAACAAATTAGCAGGTTGTGAGGAGAGAAAGTCAGGCTCTGAAAAATAAATTAGGTTAGTCCTAATATCCTGCTGGGCTCCAGTCTTGTCTATTTTTCTTGTGTAATGAAGAACTGTTGGCATCAACAGACTTGATATCAAGCGTTTTCTTGAGTATTTTCTCCTTACCTTTCTTCCCTTCAAATAGTCTTTAGCAATAAGGTCCAAGCCAGGGGTCAAGTAACTTCATTGGAGGTAAGAAGAAAATAAAATAGAGAAGAACAGAAAGGGGAACATGCTTTCCTAAAAGATGCACTTCTTTACTATTTTATTTCAAACTGTGTTTGGACATACAGTGGCCTATTAAGAGGGATGGGCAGCAAATGAAGGACAAGAGAGAGAATGAGAAAGAGAGAATGAGTGCTGAGTCAAAGAAGAGGGTAAGAAAGAAAGGAAAGAAGGGAGGGAAAGCCAAAGAAACAAAGAAAGGAAGACATAGGAAGGAACAAAGAAGTAAAGATAAAGAGAGAGCAACAGAGAGAAAGAAGAAGAGAGAACTGGCAGACTTAGCAGAAAATGATAGTGCAACCATAATTGCCACAAGCAGACAAAATTTTTTATCAAGTTGAAAAAAAATTGCAGTTAAACAAGGAAAATTCAAATTAAATATTTAATGAAAAGAATATTACATTGCTGACTGAAACAAACTAGACAGCACAGCTAAAAATCAAAGTCTTGTTGCCTACTTATGCTATGTCATTGCCTTAAGACTACCCACAGAGAGTACCGATGAACTGAGGTTTCACAGGTTTTACCTTACCTGTGAATTTTCATACTTTGGGCCAGCCAGTAGAGTTCTTCTGATGTTGCTTTCTAGGTGAATCTTTCTAAAGACAAAGATTTTTAATGGAAAATACAATTCTATTACTGCAGTATAAAACAAAATGTTGTAGATAGCACAGCGCCTTCTCAGGCAGGACCAAAAGATGTGGAAAGCAGTCAACTCTATGATCCACATACATCTGTCAAAGCTGCTGAAGCAGGATAGAAGCAAGGGAGCAGAGTGGAGTATGGAAAATCAGTAGGCTACCAACAAGGCTGAGAAATAGAGGCATTTTTTTCTTCCTCTTTTCTTTTTTTTTTTAAATCTCTCTTAAGTACTAAGAGTAAGAAAAATAATAAACAGAATCTAAAGATTTATTAGATTCTACTCAGCTGGATATTTAACCTGAGGCAACATGTTGGTCGTGTGTTTTGAACAAGGCTATGACTTGACATAAGAGTTGGGATTGTCCCATAACATCCTCTTTCTGATATACTTTTTTTTTAGAACAACTGTCTTGACATATGAAACTAACCGCCTTTATTCCAGGCAGCATTAATTCCTGGTATACCCTATACCAGAGGGAGTAAAGACATTGCTCTGTGTTCAGAGAGCATCTAGCATAACTAAGCCCAGAGTCTCACCAGAGACTGGGAATTTTGCTGTTCAAACAGTAAAGATGGAAGCAACAAGTTGACGTGCTGAAAGAGATTAACTCCTTAAGTACTTGGATATACAAAAACCTTCTTGTGGAAATAACCACAAGAAAAGCTGGCTGTTAGTCTTTTAATAGAAGATATTCGTTTATCCAGAAACTGTGTATGCAGAATCTTTGTGATGAATTGCAGAAACCTTCCTCTCCATTATTTTTCTCATTCTTTTTTTTTTTTTTTAATTAACCTGACTTTAAAGAGTATCTGTTCTCTGCATCCTACTCTTGGCCTTTGAAGTACCGCTTTATACTATGGGCAGTCTACTTTCTCTTTTTAATGAGGAGAATTATTTGGAAAGGCATTTGAAAGGAAATTGAAATTATTTAATTTTGAAATGGTTACCAAAAATTAATATTCAATTACTACAGTTTAAAGCAATTAGAAGAGGTAAGTATACCCATGTAATTGATTTGAATGCACCTATTTATTTAGCTTAAAATTATGCATTTCCTAAATATGTATTCCTTTAAAAAAAAAAATCCTTCACTAAAAATGCTGAATAAGCACATCTAAAAACATGGGATTTTTGGTTGTATCCATTTTAGTAAGAAAAACTGTGTCAGTGCATTAGTTCAAACAGTGGCCTTCAGACATTTTTCTTCTTTAACTCTAAGCATCCTCCTGGCTATGCTGACTCTCCCAGTCAATGTTCAGGCAAAGAAAGGGAACAGCACATATCAATAGTGGTTTTCATTGTGGATCTGGATAGGATCTTTGTTTTGCCTTGTGGATCTAAGTAGCATAAGCAGTGCCTTGTTATTCAGTCCCTGCTTTTACTTACTAAGAGGCAATAACAGTTCCTGCCCTGCCAAAAGCAGATTCTGGTCCCTTACTCTCCTGTCATCCTCACTAAACAAATGTTAATTCATCCAGTCACCACTTACCAAATCATCTAGTTCCCTTTGGAGCAGGGTTGCAGTGGGTTGTGGGAGACTTTCAGGAACAACTTTGAATTGCTCCCCACCAGAGTGTCATCTGTCACTGTGCCAGAAGGTTTATACCCTCACATAATCTCATCTTTCCTGTGCCATATGACAAGGTATGCATAATTTGCATCAGTTTCATGACACAAAAAACATCTTTTGCAAGCTGAAGCATAGCCACTATGTCTTCTACTCACCTCACACACACACATTGTGGTAGTTTGACAGAGTCTGGTTTTTTGGGTGTGGTAGGAACCAAAAAGACGGCTCCTGCGAAAAGCTGACAGACGCTTCCACATAGGCCCAGCCAGGGCCTATCCCTGATAGCTCTGAGGATGGATGTGCTACTAGCCACAGCTGGGCCAATAAGAGAGGGAGGTAATGCCTCTGTGACAACATATTTAAGAAGGAATCACCAGTAGTACGCAAATGTGCAGTAGTTGTAGTTAGACAAAGAGGAGGAGTAAGGACAATGTAGAAGAAACAGCAAATATGGACACCTGTCGCAGTAACGACACAAAAGAAGGAGACAGACACCTGTTGATCAAGGAACAAACTCTGGGCTTCCCCCGCCCATCTTTATTTTATATGTCTTATAAACCACTGTGGATTGGAGGAGACAATGAGCGTCCCCTCAATCACACTGGTCAAAGGAAATGTCCATCAAACTTCTGTGCCCAGGAGAAAGGAATGTAAATAAAAAGATACTGTTACAATAACATGACTATGTTTACAAAGAATGTCTGAGAACCAGTTACAAAAGAACGGTAACATCCAGAACTGCGGAAGTCAGGGCAACAGACACCATCAAGGTCAGCCAAGAAGGGGGAAGAGGTACTTCAAACACTGAAGCTAAGAGACATCTTCACAGCCTGCGGTAAGGACTATGCTAATGCAGTCTCTCCCTGCACCCTGAGGGTCCCATGAAGGAGCAGAGATCCACCCCCAGCCATGGGGAAGGAGTCTACGCCGGCGCCGGCCTGGTGGACCTGGGCTCTGGTCTGGCCGGGGGCCCGATCTGGATCACGAGATTGTGCTCCTGGAGCCAAGGGAGTAATTTTTGATAAAAAGGCCTTGTTTCCCCCCACCTTGAGTTTCGGACCAGCCCGGCCTTGGAAGGACTGCACCTTTGTTAGTGGAGAATGCGGGCAGCAGATGTCGGGTGGTCTGCTTGTCAGGAAAAAAGATTCATGTCACAAGATGACACAGTGCTGGCAGGAAGAATGGCTGCCTCCTCTCCCAAGTAATCACTAAGAAGCAAAACACCTTGGAAATGAACTGATCAGGAAACCCCACCCTCACCCCGTTCTTTGGAGAGGAGGGAGGGATGTGAGGGGAAGAAAGTGTTTTAAGAGCTTATATTGCTTTTTTTATATACTCCTCCTGACTTTGTAATATATTCACCTTATCACTTATAAGTTTGAGCCTGTTTGTCTGCCTGAGCTAATTGAATGTTTTTCTCTCAGAACAATACTTATCCCCTTATCTCCTTAAAATACATCATTAAAAATTCCTTCTGCCCTGTCCAGCAGGAGCAGAAGGATGGGGCTTCGGTGTTCATGGAGGCTTTGGTGTTCGGCCAGGGCTCAAACCACAACACACATACACAACAAATTTTTATCTGAAGTTCCAAGAAGCCAAGGACCAAGTGCACATCAATCTCAAGAAAAGGTGAGGTGTGAGCAGAGTGGATACATCACTGAGCATCATTTGGTAGAGGATTCAGTAATCGCTTCTTGAGACTAATGATTTTAATACTGTAGTTGTAGGCCATGTCCTCTCTTGGGTTTCCTGCTGTCACCATGGGCAAGGACTTCCACCGCACTTTTTTTCTGAAAATAAATCTTAGTTTATCAAAGCAAGTTAAAAATTTTGTGTCAGATGGAAATTAGTCTGATTCACTACTAGTCCAAATTCAAACCACAGTCTTTCCATGAACTGCTAAGTGATAAACACTAAGAATAAACAAGTTCATGAAACTGATAATATTTTTTTTTCAGTAAGCAGAGAGTTAGATTAGTGTTGGATATTTTTGAAATACTGTCAGGAAGATTATGACCCATTATCAAAGTTCTGAGAATTGAACTTCTCACAGCTTTCCTAATATAAAGCAGAATGTGATGTGATATGATGTGATCTAATCCATCATCAGCTGCTTCACTGAGACAACAAGTAGCTTCCTAAACAGAAGAATTAAGGAACACTAGGCTTTAATGAATGTGTCTTGGTTTTCTCTAGAGTTTTTAGCTTCTATTACAGCTATAGGGCCTGAACCTGATCTTTGCTAGTCTTATCAGACTTCTTTACCAGAGAAACTTTTGGAATTGTTGATGCTTATCAATATACAATCTTTGATTGCTTATTTTCTCATAGATTAAGACAGTTACAGTGTGTCTCTCCTTGTGCTAAATATGTTTTAAGGGAAATTGCAATCTTGTATTGTTTCCCTCAGGAACAGCCTAAATAGAGACTCTTTCTTCAACTAAGTTGTTTGTGAAAAAACTGGGGTTTTTTCCCTCTAAAATCTGTTTAAAACAGGCCAAGAGACTTGTAGGTTTTTAGGACAAAATGGATATTATCCTCTTGTCCTGTCTCTTCATTCCTCCTTACTCAGCCCCCCACAAAACGTGATCCCACAAGGTTCACTTAGGAAAAAGAAAAAAAACATTCTTCTCATTCTTCTCTATCTCATGAATCCAAGAAAGTGTGTTGAAGATTTCTTTCAAGAAAAAAGAAGCATGGACAAAATTTTTAGATTGTTGGTGTTAGACACTTCAGAAATTAGTAAATGCTTTAACCATGATATGCAAGATAATATTAAAGTACCCAAGATAACATAAAAGTATTTATCCAGCCTTTTGCAAGAACATGAAATGTTTGTGTATATATATATATATATATA